>JABFQM010001498.1:0-20834 GCA_022816865.1 Zelostemma sp. ZL-2020
CTTACGGGAGTAAAAAAAGACAAGGATAAAGCGTGGAAAAATAAAGGATAGAGCGAGAAAACTTTGCGCCGTCCTGTACGTCGCAATAATTGAATAAACCGGGAAGTCAAAATACTTTAACCACCAGCACCAATTTTTCTAGCCGGTGAAACCGATTCGAAGCACACACGACAGTTATGAATATGTAAAAAAAATTCCGAAATATCCCCAAGTAGAACCGAACCGTCTTTTAGTCGACTAAATCATGTAACCATCGAGAACGCGAATCGTCTGAAAGAGGGCACCAATATCGCATGTGCCGTCTTTCAGCTGACTTTTAGACGGCGCTAGTGGCGTTATTTCTGGTAACTTTTTCGACTTAAAGAGCGTTCAATGGATGCGGCTTAAAGACGATTTGACACATCTTTTAGATGAATCTCAATCAAAGATGGCGGAAAACGACAGTTCGGTTAAGAGTCGTCTAAAAGATGTAAATAAAGCATCTAAAAGGAGGATTTTCGAGAGCAACTTCAAGACGATGCAATTCGTATTTTAAAGACGTCCCGGTTCGGAACGATGGAAATTCAGGTTATGTTCGAATTCGTCTAAAAGGTGTAAATAAAGCATCTAAAAGGAGGATTTTCGAGAGCAACTTTAAGACGATGCAATTTGTATTTTAGAGACGTCCCGGTTCGGAACGATGGAAATTCAGGTTATGTTCGAATTCGTCTAAAAGGTGTAAATATAGCATCTAAAAGTGGTTCGTGATTTACGTGTAAAATTGCACGGTCGACGACTAATAGTTGTTAGACAAATAATTTGCAAGAGACTATAAACTTTTTTCATATGGTCGTATATATAATATTTTATTCGTATTTTGCTACAATCGAGATCTTGTATGTACTTCTGCCTTTCACTTTTTCACTAAAACATCTTAAAATAAGAAGACTAAATTAAAAGATTGTAATTATGGTTTAGTCAAGTAACTCTGTAATTATATCTAGACTGCATGAATTTTACAGTGTCAAAGTCGTGGAAATCACATGCATATCGGAGTTCTAAGATTCAGCTGAATTTCTTTTTTGTTTTTTCGTATTATTTTTGGCAATATAAGCTTCTCGTCTTTTTTTTAAAGCGACTCGTTTCTTTTCAGCAGCAACCACTAATACTAATTCAAACCATTCTTCTATTTTTTCCCGAATTTCCTCTTCAAACCCCTCAAAGCGTTTTTCCATAATTACTGCAATCAAAACATACAATTATCAGTATCGTAAATTCTATTTCACGTAGTATATAAAAGTTCAGTAAAATAACATAAAATTATTAATTTTCATGCCTGTAATGAACCGAATAATTTGCAGCTCCTTTGCGTCGTTCTTTCCTCCGTATAACGAAGCGCAGTTTTGCGAGAAAGTCCCTTGTAGAACGCTTTTGACGCTATCGTCCAAATTTTCTTTTATCAATGAATGTACATAAGATTCCTAAAACGATAAGTTTATAAATCACAATTTACAGTTTACATTATTTGATATGAATTTCCTAAATGTATTACAAGAAACTGGCAGTATCCAAAGTTTCAGACGATACCCTAATGTCAGTGAGAAGCCGCGATAAACTACATTAAACTACAAACAGCTGCAAAAAGCTGCAAAAAATTGTCTTAACTGCAGTTTATTGCATTTTTTCGTCGTTTTTTGCGGTTCTTTAAAGATTATCGTAGTTTTTCGCCGATTTTTGCAGTTTTTTGCAGCTTTTAGAATGATTTCGCAGTTTTTTTACGGTTCTCCGCAATTATTGTAGATTTCCGCATATCGATGCAATTTTTGGCAGCTTTGGAAAACTGCGGAAAACTGCACAAAAATGTTCCAAACTGTAAACTGCTAAAAACTGCAAGGAAATGCGAAAAAATTGCATAAACTACAGTTCCTGGCAGTTTGCAATTTTTCGCAGTTTTAAATGCCGCAAAAACTCCAACAAATGCTGAATTGAAAAAACTACGAGAACCGCATAAATCTGCAAAAAACTGCAAAAAGCTTAAAATGATTGCAAAACTGCAACAAATCGCAAAAAACTACGGAAAAATGCAAATAATGCAGTCATCCTCAGTTTTTTGCAGGTATTTGCAAATTATAGCAGTTCATGTACTGCTTTTTCGCTATTTTCTGCAGCTGCAGTTTCTCGCAGCTCCTCACTCTCGTCAGGATAAAGACTTACAATTTCTTCACACATGTCGTTGTTCGTATTCAACCATTCATCTATTTGTCGAATTTTTGCAACAGTATTAGCTGGGAAAGTTTTCTTAACCAATAATCTGCATTCTTCTAATGTTGCTGTATTTACGACTGAGTCACGATTACGGAACCAATTCATAATTTTTTCCTTTACGTCATTGTCTGTTGTTTTTTTATCCTCCGCTACTATATCTGTAAAATAAAGTAATGCTTATTGAAGCAATAATGAAGTTAGGATCTAACATGTCCCTAGAAACTAAATAATATAAATACAGGCAACAGCGAAAATAATTTTTAGTGATGTATGATTACGTGTAATAATTTGCTGGATTCTTAAATCACGAAAACACTCCTTTCCTGTCCCAGTCCAGTTGAACATGCTTCGTAATTCCGGCGACAATAACTGGTTCAGTATGTTCGTTGTATTTTTAGTAACGTTTTTTCCACCAATAGACTTGACCCATTCCATCTGCAAACATGTAAATAATTCCGTACGTCAAAGAGTCGTCTTGTATCATACTTTCGTCTATTGAAAATATAAAGTGTTATGATACTTTACAAAAGACTTCTCTAAATTTGTATTTTGCTTCAAAGCAGATTCCAGCTGTTCAATGTCTTCTATTGTCTTCAATGGTAACATGTCTTGTATTTCTTGATACTTTTCCCAGTCTTCGTCTTCCAAGGGTACAACATTATTTTGGCAGAGGGACTCAATTAAAATGTGGCCAACATTTTGCAATTGATTGAGCGTACATATCAGATCGAGTAAGAGAACATCATCTACAATTAAATAGTTTCTTGTATATATGCGTGAACATTTACCAGAGCAAAGAGAATGTGATTAAGTCTCACCGTTTTTCTTGAGAATGTTAAAAGTTGGAACGATTGGTGCGCACAATTCTACTCGGTTGCTCTTCGATCGATTTTCCCGTACTTTTTCAGCAATCGCAGTTTTTCCAGTTGAAAGGGCGTCAAAAGTTGGTGAGACAGATGTTGCATTACTTTTCTCTTGGCTACAGCTGACCGATTGGTTTTCAATTTCTTCTAAGTCATCAGCAACTGCAGTGTTTCCAGTTAGTGACGTGTCCAGAATTGATAAAGTAGTGCTTAATTCTCCTTGACTGTTTCCTGTAATGTTTTTTATTAACTCCACGTCATCAACAGCCGCATCGCCCTCACTTGATGCAGCAGTCGCTGCTCTTGTTGTCAATTGCACTGCGAAAAAAAACAAAATCTATATTAAACGTGTATCTTTTCATATTGGCATTATTTTCGATTGAATATGTTGCAATCCATTAATTTCAATTGTCTCGAGAAGCGCCCCGGGTTAAAATATTTGGGCTGAGAGGACGCCGAGAGAACGACGAGAGGCCGATTAACCACCGACTATACGCCGATGTAGATTGTAGACGTCAATGTCGGGCTAGAGCACTATAAGTATGAGTATACTCATCCGCCATTTTGATTCTCACGGAGTCGAAAAATGTGAGGTTACTGCTGTGTTATTATATGTCGCAGGCAAAATTTGCTCCTCCGTTTTTCATTAAAATCGATTGCTAACGGTATAAAAAAGAAAGACATAGTTCAAAATTGTTGTATTCGATCGTTTCGTGTGCGCGAATAGATGTGTTCAGTGGTCTATACCACAAAATTATCGTTTTTATTACGATCATTGCGAGCGGTTTGCTGTCGCTGGAAAAGGTATGTTATATGTATTGACTTTCATAAATTAGCATTTGTAGTAGTGAATATGTTGTATAAAATTTAGTATTCCTTTTTTTTTAACACAATAATAATAATTTGAGATAAAATTGTTGTTTTCCAGTATAAAATGACTGGTTGTGCAGCTGTTAACTGCAGCAACAGTTCCAGAAAAGGATTCAAAACGTTTCGATTTCCTGCAAATGAAGCTCGACGTAAAAAATGGGTACACAACATGCGTAGGGCCTCGTGGGTGCCCACTTCTGCGTCTCAAATCTGTGAAGTAAGTTTAATACTGCAGAATGATAAAACTGCAGTCCGCGCTACTATTGAAGGTAGTTTATATTAGTTGCTAATTTGAATGTCCTCGCAGAAACATTTCGAGGATTCCGAGTTCGAAAGTTGTCGTGCAGATGGTCGAAGAAAGCTGAAACCGAATGCCATCCCTACGCTGTTCGATGTTCCCAATCCCCCTCCGATGATACATCCACCTTCTAGAAAATCGTTGTACAAGGTAAATGTCGTTTTAGAATTTTTGTAATTTGAAATAAAACCGAGAATAATAATCATGTGTTTTTTCAGAATGTCAAGTGCAGCCCTGCTTCAACGCCTCCGGCCTCGAACGTAACTAGCACCGCTGTTCACAATGCTTCAAATGAGGGTCAGGCATGCGAAGAAATTGGTAACGATATACCAATACGAGGGAATACGCCAATTGCTGCTGAAAATCAGGTTTGTTTTTTCCATGTTTTACTAATTGTAAGCATTTTATTCATTGGAAGAAGTAATAAATACGCTTACTTTGAATTCTAAAACTGAGTACTTTTCTAAATTTAGTATGTTGTTTCAGATTATTGCCCAGAACGCTGCGTTGCAGCGCGAGAACGAGCTGTTACGCAGACAATTGCAAGCTGCATTGCGTGCATCCTCGAGTTCCGTGGCCAGCGAGAATTCAGCATTGCGCGTGCAGGAACAACGTATTTCAACTCTCGCTAGCTGTTCCGTTCAGAGCGAAAACGTTGTCCTGAACAAGCAATTGGATAAACTCGAAAATGCAATGGGGTCCTTTCTAAACAAGGAACAAATTGCAATGTTGCAACAGCAGAGGTTGGCGCATTGGTCCAACGAGAGCGTCATAAGAGGTTTGAAATTCCGTTATGCTCTATCTGTTCACGGATATGAATTTCTTCGTAGCACAGGCTATCCTCTACCAGCTTATAGCACTTTGAATAGAAGGATACAAGATTGTAAAGTAAATTTTGGAATCCTTCATGACGTAATAGAACTCCTAAAATTCAAAGTGCAGACAATGGATCCATCTGATCAATATTGTGTTTTGTCCTACGATGAAATGCATATAAGTGAACAATTGGACTACGACAAAAGCACCGGAAAATTCATTGGAAATGCTACATTAGGTAATGATCGAGATGACGCCGGTCAAAAGTTTTTTTTAGTATTAGTTAGGGGGGCAAAAAACCCGTGGAAGCAAGTGATTGCTTGCCACTTGACGCCCGTAACTTCCATTGCTCCCATCGTGATGAAAGAGTTTATGTCAGAATGTATTTCGTGCGTAGAGAGTTGCGGTTTGCAGGTTTTAGCTTTATCTTCAGATTTAGACGGTCGTAATAAAAGTTTATTCAGTTCTTTTGGAATAGACATTTCCAGCTCCGGAATTCGTGTGAATTCTTTTACTTTTAAAGGGCACAAAATATTTGGTATGCCAGATTTTTGCCACATTCTGAAAAATTTAAAATCCGCTCTCTTGAGGCAAATAATTTACTTACCCCATGATTACGTAGAACTCGAAAACCTTCCCACAACTGTAGTGAACGGTTCATACGTTAAACAATTATGGGACGCAGAATTTAATGAAGAAAAAGAAATTCGAACTCTCTAAATTTCTTAAAGTGAAAATTCACTTCAAGGAAGTGAATATTCACTTTAAGCAGAAGTGAAAATCGTGCCACTTCAAACGAAGTGAACATGCACTTTTCGTAATAGTGAAAAAGTTCACTATATTCATTGTAGTGACTTTTTCACTCTAAAAAAGTGATTCTACGCACTTCAAACAAAGTGACCTTTCTCACTATAGTCAAGTGAGTTATGCACTTTAATCGTAGTGATTACTCCACTAAAATAAAGTGAAAAATTCAATGTTAATTGATTCCCCCCCAACCCCCCACCCCCCTCTTGGAAGTTAAACAGTATCAAAAGAAAATAACGGTTCGTATTATTTTTCAAAGACTTTATTATTAAAACATGAAAATATATTCAAAATTGTTTACAATATGAAATTCAATCATCGTCGCTGGTTTCGTTTTGCTCCTCGTCCGAATCACTGTAACAAAAAAACAATTAAAAATTCATTTAAATCACAAGAAAAAACATAAATATATTTAATTTAGTACAAAATGTACCTCGTTACTGGTTCATTTTCTGTTAAAGCCAGCTTTTGCAGAATTGTATTTAGAGCAATACTACATCCTTTTGGCTGCTCTAATTTCATAACACAACCTGCTATGAAATCATAAAAGTTTTTTAAATCCGGCGCAAAATGAATATCGAAAATGTAATGTCATTTAAGTAAACAATCAAATGCAATAATTGCATTATTTCCGATGTGGATTAAATGTCCATCAGTTTTTAAGAAAAAAATCCCGCTTCTGTCGTTTCCGTTCTGGGAGCAAACCAAAAATGGCTGAATATTTTTATTTTTATTTTTTGTCGTACTTGTTTGTGCAAGTAATAAATCGTCCGATGCCTGAAAACATAAATTCACGTTCAATTAATGATTCACGACGCAAATTACATAGAATTGACTACAATGAAATATTTGCTTGGCAAAAATGTAGCGTAATATTGAATTTCAGTCTAAAATGTTAAATATTTGTGAATGTTGTAGAAGTGTGATAGTAATTATTAATTTGATTTGATCTGTTCTCCGATATTTCAGATCGATTAGATGGCAATTACAAACTTAGTATTGAAAACAGTATAACCTTTTACAAAATCGAAGTTGCTTGATACTTTTGCATATAATAGAATGTAATTTCTTTGATTTAATTGTTTTGGGGTATTAATGAATTCATATGGTATTTCTTATACATACAAACATCTTTTCAAGTTCAAAAATATATAACAAAGATAATTAACTGTTTTATAAAACGTAAGTACAAACGAAAATTGTTATTTTTATTGAATTTATAGCTAATCAGATTTTCGATAGCAAAATTTCAATCGTCAAAAAAATTAATCAAGTTTCTTTTACTCACATGAACGAAACGCAACAAATTCTCGTTAGGAATAATTTTTTGGGAAAAGTTTGTGGCTGCACTTTTTTGTTTCTTTGCATCGTTAGTTTTTGGTTTTTCTGTGCCCTATGAAGTAATACGTTTCAAATTTTTAATGAAGAAACTTTTTCAACATTTTTTAATAGTGATACTCACACTTTTTTTCTGTCGTTTAGTGTAGTTGGGACTAGGCAATAATTCCGGCAAAAGGATTAGAGCTTTCAGATTGTCTGTAAAGTGAAAAAATAAACGATTATTTAAACATTTTTCGTGTGCAAGCGTACATATTCTTTTGTATTTTAGTACACAGTTTATGAAAGTGATGAACAAATAAAAGTAATTATTAGCGCGAGGTTAGTACCAACCATCATTGAGGTCTTTCACGGCTTGTAAGAGATGAGGTTTCGCTTGTCTGCAGTAGTGCAGAATTCGTGGCGCGTAAAAAGTCGGGAACATCCCAAGAAATATGTCCTTATCTGGGAACACAGCTGCGAATTCTCTTGATACCTGAAAAATAAATGAGATGTTACAATGTTACCAGCACCAGCGTACATTAGTATGTACAGGAAGAGCAAGTGTTTGAAAATACTTACTAGTTCACCGTTGAAGTCTTTGAACCTGGGATATTTTTTGAAGATGTCAGCTACGGTCATTGGCTCATTTGAGTTTCTGATCTGTTTGAATCGATTCCCTCTCGTTTCATCGGTGAGTCTCAAAATGTCTGCCTTATTTGTTTCGTTAGGCATTTTCAGAGCCAGTTCAGAAACCTAAAACAATTAATTTGGTATTCTAAAAAGTACGAAATTTGTGTTTAAACGAATGGTGTTTAAACATAACTTAACAAACACCCACTTACAACACCCTTTAATTTTATGTATTTACCTTGAAATTGAATTCTTCTTCGTCCAGCAAATTCTGTAAAATATCCAGTCTTGGCACTTTTGACGCAGTATGTGACTGCTTTCTTGGTGCTCTTTTTCGGTCTTTAGGGTCCATGTGCACCCTCATCGTTCTGAGTCGAAACTCGACGAATCCTACGTTCGATTTCCTATCATAAAAGTGTTCCTGTAAATTACAAAATACGATTAATTTTGAAAAACTAAAATACTGTTGAAAAGTTATACTTACGTAACCAGCAATTGTTTGCGAAGAACGAAGTTGAGGAAACGCTGTTATGATATCCTTCGCCAACTGCTCTTTCATGCTTGTCGAAGGATACCTTGAATGACAGGTCATAATAAATGTCAGAGGAACGTGTTTGACAGATACTTAAAGTGGGTTTAAACAACGTTTGAAAGCATGAAATTAAGGTATTATTTTTTCAGTTGTAAGCTTAAGTAATGTAAACAAATTGTGTTAATTCGTTCAAAAGACGTTTCACGTAATATGATAATTAGTTAAACGAAACTTCATTATAACAACGAAAAATGTCGAGAAAAATATCATTGTATGATTATTTGAGTGAAAAATCACGTTTCCAATGTTTTAAAAAATGATAAAATGTTGTTTTCCTCGTTCGATTTGGCTTTTTGGCCACTTTTTTCATTCCTTACATAATTTGCAACGATTTTCTCACGTAAATTTAAAAAAAAAGTGCATTAATTGAGAGTACTCTCAACTTTTCAAAACATAGAAAAGGTAATTTTTATGTCACAATCAGTTTTTGAAACTTTTTTTCGACATTTGTTATTACGATGAGATTTTTATTGGATTAATTATAATAAGTGCACTACGCCAAACATATCAAACTGCATTTTGGGAATAATTCTTCAGAATTATTGCTATTCTAAGCTTTCAAACATCTTGAAATGCAGATTTCGTGACATTTACATGGTGCCATTGTTGACTTTTAACATTCCTGCCACGGCCAATCTCACCAGCTCTTGTCTATGAGTTGGTTGTATGACACCAGAGTCTAGAACGTGAATGAGAGATTCCTCTCGCGCACTGTTTGCATCTCGTTCTAGGACCCAGCTTCTTACGTCCATTACTGTTGGAGGTACGTCTGTTTCTCGAAAGGCATTGCCGTTTGTATTGTCTGGGACGTGATCTTTTTGTACTGACGACTTGCCTACTTCGATTTCTACATCATGTTCCGGTGCGAGAACGAGTGGAACTGTGGTTTCATCATTGTGTACGACAAAATTCTGAAAATATAGTTTTGAAAATTGTTATTGCACACATAAGTTTTCGAAAATCATTCGAACAAAAATTATAATCTTATTCAACATACAATTACTTTTTCACCTTAATCATTGTATCATTAAAAATCAACCAGTTGAAGTACAATTCTTAAATTACCATTTTGTAGGAAATTGTTACGCCAACTATGTATTATATTATATCATATTATAAACATACAAACGTATTCAAAGCAGTCACCAGCCTCAAAATTTCTTTTCTTGGGCCCGTTTTGATATTAAGTTTCATCAAGTCGTCTTCGGTGAGATCGACAAATGAAGTACCATTGATTTCCTCATCTGAAACATATCAAAAAAGGATTAATATATTTTATTTCATCGACGTTGTAAAAAACATTGAAGTTTAAAAACATGAGTAAAAAGGCAGTAGCTCAAACTATCGTGCAAATTGTTTAATGAATAATTGTTCTAAAAGCTTTTGAGGATAAATATAATTATTAATAATTTATAACAAACACAAAAGTTATGAATACATATAGTGATATATATCAAACCAAGCAAAGATTTGCTTCTTGTTGGGCGATTTGTCAAATGTTTCGTTGTGAGAGCTGATCCAAGTTCCATGACTTCATGGAGTAAATACCAGGTAGATAGGGGAATTGATTGCAATGGTTCAAGGATTACGATGAAATTAAATGTGAGATAAAAAGTACTCGTCAATAAGAGTAATAAAATAATGAATTGTCAAACTTTGTAACCAAAATAATGTTGAAAAAGTAGTTTATGAATTCAAAAAACTTGATATGTTTATTGTCATTGAAAAAACTGTATTTCGTAAGTACTATACATGTAGCAAGAAAACGTATGGAAAACATGTGCGACTCATAGAATAATGTGTCTGGGTACTATGTAGGAAAAACTTGTTTTATAATCCACCCAAAGAGAAAATGGTTTTAGATCACATAAGTCATCTGGATTTACTGATTTGTATCCTAACTTTGGAGCCACACAATAAGCATTCAATTCTTGAGCTAACCATAAAGAAGACCATTCTTCGCACCAAAGGAATACTTGTTCTTCTAGTGTAATCAATATCTCTTCTATTTTCCCAAAAATAGGATCTCCAGAATCATTTTCATTGCCTCCGTTAATTGCGACAAACAGTCCTACTCGATATTCTATACCATATCTCTCAAGTTTATTTACTTTAATAATCGTATCATCGCCTTTCAGCCCAATTTCGTACAGCTTAAACTTACTTGAAGTATTTTCAATTTTTACTGTCTGAGACTTTTTGTATTTTATCTTTTCTCTAGGCATGTCAGTAGATCCCCAAGTTGCGCATTGAGAGATTTGGCAATGACGAATCAATGTTTTTGTTATGTTTTTATAATTGCAACAAGAGCTTCCTATTTTTTTTAACATATTATGTTTAGCTTCAAATCTGAAACAACTTAACCAGCGTAGGGGTCCCGAACGCTTTATACACTCCGGATAGTGGAATAAATGATGGTGCTTATTTATTGGATTAATGCCTGGGAACAAATGTCTGAATAGTTTGTCGTGTTCAATGATAAGCTCGGTTAGATACGGCAAAATAGTCACAGTTAATTTTGGAGCAAGAACTATTTCCGTGATTCTGTTCAATAACAAAATAAGAGACAAATATTCGTCATCTTCGGGAACTTTATCAGAAAGTATGAAAGGAAAAACTCTCATCAAACACCAAGTCTGAGCAGCAGTTTGTTTTAATTTATGGTCATTTAAATTGTAGAGAGACGTCAATGTAAAATTCGCAGACGGCTTGTTTTTTACTTCAGGTACGCCATATTTAAATAAATGTAGTCTTGAATTGAATGTTTCTAAATTGAAATCGTACTCTTGGCTAGTAATAAAATGGTTCAAAACTAATTTTATTTCCATTGGGGCAATACCTTCGAAAATGTCGTGCATCGGATCGAAAGCGTAATTATTAGTGCAATGGAAGTACCGACTATCGTGCAAAGCACTTTCTTCTTTAACTCCACATTTTTTTCTAGCGATTTCAATATCCTTTTGGGTTTTTGCTTTTTTAATCGTTTTAATTTGCATCTCGTGCAACTGTTTAGTCCTTGGGACTGAACGAATGCTTTCGTGATCGCCATGTAAATCAGATCGATGAATCATACACAATCTGCAAAAGTGCAAAGCTGCAGGACTAAGAAAACCAAGCATTTGATGAGCAGCTAGTCCATCAGCGGTAGTAACAGCGAGAGATGCTCGCAAAATTGTCTCTGTTCCGTTTCGTGAAATGACAATCCCTTGATCACTTTCTAACTGTCGTATGTCATGAATGAAAGGTTTTAGTATCCTGTCTATTCCATATTTTTCTACATCAGCTGTGTGACACAGCGCCAAAACATGAATTCCGCCCAGAAAAGAATTTAGATATAGCGGTAAATTTTGTATCAAAAAGTAAAACGCGCCAATTTTATGCGAGTGAACTTTCGAGCCCAATGGATTATTGACTACAACGTCATCGTAGTACAATTGTATCCTTAATGCTTCGGGGTATTTTTGAAAAAATTTGTGATTCTCATAAGTTGTGCCATCTCTAAAATTATAAAGCCAGCCGTTTGGAGCGCTTTTTTCAGACGAAATATAATTAAATATATCGTCATGAGAAACTATAAGACTCAAGGTTTTGATAAGTGGAAAATATTGATATGTTTCCTGTACTGATTTTTGTTCCCAGGATTGAATTTTGGAATTCAAACGTTGGTCATTTCTGTAATCTAACGGTATTTCGACAGGTTCAACGCATTTGAAATGGGTTTTTAATGCTTTCATTTGCCCGTCTAAAGTATCCATGTTGTTGAAAACAGAATGAAAATTGAGCTTCTCCAAAAGAGATAAAAAATCAGGATCATCTGTTGGGATATTTTTTTTTTTCAAAAACATTGTTACTTCATTTCGGGCATAATCAGATAAATCTGATGTAAAGAACTGTGTTGCATTGACAACTTTAATTAAGTCTGCTCCCGTAAAAGATGATGATGCTCTCAAATGAGCTACCATTCTTGATGCACTGGCAGATATATCTATAAAACATGATTTTTCTGACTCTGTTGAGTTTTCTTCTAAAGCAATCTCGGGGCTAACAATATCAAACCCATTACAGTTATTAGTTCTATTTGACTCTCTGTTGTTATGGATATTGTGTGGAATTTCACGAAACGCTAAATTATTGGAATCATGACAATCATCTTTTATATCGTGGTCTTTTCTGAAATGCCTTATTAGAGAACCATATTTCAAAAAATGTCGATTGCACTTCGGTTGCTTACAGTAATAACCAGAAGACTGTGACCTGCTAACCATCAGTCCATGATTGAGTCTGAAATGCCTCGAAATACTTTTAATTCCAGAAAATTGTTTGTCACACTTAAAAAATACAACTTTATCCATTATAAAAAATATAGTACAATACATACATGTATTAACATAAATTTAGAATGTAAAATTATGAAGTAATTACATTATATCAATAAAGAGATTTCATGACAATATTTAACTGTTTTAAATCTAATGCAATCGTAATAATGTGCAATGTAAATAGTATTTAAATTGAGCACATTTGTTGACACTCCAATCGTCAACTTTGTATATTTAATAATTATGTATAGAGATATTAGGAATGTAAGATGCGAGAGAGTCTAATTTGAAACTACGGTGTATGACTTGAAATTAGTGTATGATTTGATATTAATAGGTTTATCGAAGTAAATAATTAAAGTTCAAAATGGATAGAGGAGTGGAATATAGACATGACAAATCGATTGTTCAGCATCTGAAAGAATTAATTTCGGAGGAATAAGCTTCTGTGCAACGTTCAATTAGTTCTAGGATTTAGGGATGTTCGACTGCTAGCAAAATCAATATAATTCAAAACTTCGAAACCGTTATATATTATAAATTGTAATTAATTAAAACACATTAAACATTTACGAAAAACATTTCTAAAATTACATTTTTTGATCGAATGAACTTTTGATTTAGTTTTTAATCAATATTTATTTAAACATAAAGATTGATAGAACATTTTAATTGTTGTAATACTATAAAGCATTACATAGAAATGTTAATGTATAAAAAATCGAAAGAATTAAACAATAATTGTAATTTTAGACTATATTTTGTGACATTGTATATTAGTTGCAATAAATTGATTGTTTAAATATTGTTAGTTGCTTAAATTTCAAAAGTCCTGAAGTATAGAAAGTTATTAAGTGGCATTTATTATGAATGTTGGTCCAAATTTCATTTATTTGAAATAGTCAATTGAACAATCAAATTTTAACTTCAACGAAACGATTTCATCAATTTTAGAATCAACTCTTAAGTTACTTTCGTAATAAGTTTGATGTAATAAAGTTTAAAAAACCCGTTACCTTTCAATTTTCGTACAACTTCGGGTGGGAAATCTTTCTCTAGTAAATACGCAGCAAAGGCACTGCAATCCTTTAAGACTTCCTATCAAAAAACAGAAATTCATCAATTTTTCAAATTTACTTGAATTTGTTAATAATAAATACATCTGCGCATCAAATCAATTTCAAATTTATGCACTATTTCACAAACATTATTATCTGCAAAAGGATTGCAAAAATCTTGGTTTGGGTGTTTCGAAGAGAATAATTGATATCAATTAATCAATCAATCAATTAATCAACAATTAATCTAATTTGAATATTACTCCAAGCCAATGATATGATTTTCACTAAGTAACTGTTTTTTCAGTCTAAAATAATAATTCACAAACACTGCAAGCGAACGCATTTTTAGAACAATAAAAATCGTCGTAGAAATTTTTCGTAAAATATTTTCACTTCAGAAGATTGCAGTAAACATTTGAATCATACTTGCGGTAATTTCTCGGACGACATTTGGTTATACCGCGAACAACGCAGAAAACGCAGCTTCGTACAAAATAAGCTGAAAAAAAAGAAAAATCAGTGACATGGGCCAAATCGTCTATTTCGAATCACAAATCATAGAGCGCTATTGAAAAGAAACAATAATTGATGAATAACAACAAAATTATGTAAATACAATTAATAAAGGCATCATTCAAAAAACATAAAAACGTTGGAATAAAAATAGTAGGCAACGTAACCTAAAATTGAAAGCGTGTGTTCGTTGATTTTTGAATATACGTATTCTAATACGCGTCAACATTCTACTCGCAACTTTTCAGATTTAAAGAATTATTAGAACAAAATTTTCCAACAACGTAAATTAATTACTATCTACAGAAAATACTAATAAATAAAATCGCTTCTTACCTGTTGAAAAAAACCTCGTTCGCCTTGCACTCGGTTGCACTATTTAGCTTCCGCTACACGAACGTGCATATTGTATCACGATGGAGGCCGAAGTCTCGCGGAACTGAACGAAACTCTCAACTTCACTTTACATGTAGTGAATTTTAGAGTGATACTTGTTTCACTATAAAACAAGAAGTGAAACTTTCCACTTATTCTAAAATAGTGAGTATTCTCACTATCTTAAAGTGGAAATTCACTCTAAATAGAGTGAACTAAGTAGTCACTACAAAGTTGAAGTGAAATATTCACTATAAGAAATTTAGAGAGAAGATTGCACCATTTGCGCCGGGAAGACATGTATCCGTCTCAATTTGATAAAATGAATGTTGGTGCTGCTATTCGTTTTTTTTCATTGAAAACAGTAAGCGCTTTGAGAACTGCAGTTTCGGAAAATGTTCTTGCGAAAGAAGCGTTAACTACCGCCACGTTTATCGAACTTATATACGAATGGTTCACTCTTGTTGCATCTAAAGAACGAAAAACGTCAATAACAAAAAGAAATTGTGAGCCGAAATACATTTTTCTGCGTAATGTAATTGAAATTTTTCAAAATACTGTTTTTGAGAAAAATTGGAAACCACTGAATTATGCGGTCATTTTGGCGACATTGTCCTTTTGCGATATCACTAAGATTTTGTTCCAAAACGGATTTGAATTTGTTTTGGGTCATCGCTTCACCCAAGATGCTACGGAGAACATATTTTCACAAGTGCGAAATAAAGAAGGACGTTTGCCCTCAGGGCTAAAATGTTTGAGGGCTATAAAAAGTATCTCAGTGGCGCAATTTGTGTCGAGTGTCAAAAATACTAGTTATTCGGATGATTCCGATAATTTTCTACTAAATTTTTGCCACTCGAAACAAATTGCTGCGTCTAAAGCTAAGTCTACAAGCGTTCCAAGCGCAACCGTCGACGAAGTTGAACTTGCTTCGCAAGTCGTCGAGTTAAAAATTGACAGTCTGTCGTTCGATGACTTGAGCGCTGCTCTCACAGACTACGACGCAAAAAATGTGTTTTACCTTGCAGGGAGCACGACGAACGCGGTTACGAAGCACGTTTGCGAGAATTGCGTGGAGTTTTTGTCTCGTGAAAATTTACCGAACAGTGAGTTTATTCGTAAGGCAAAATTGTACAAGACCTCTCTGAACCGCGGTGGTTTGAAAAATCCGTGCTTGGAAACACTGACAATTATTTTGCATTGCAATCATTTTTTTAATGTGCACAAAGAGTATATTTTAAGGCAAGGCAACTCTCTTGTAATTGAAAGAATTGTTGAAATTGTTGATGTCTTATTTCCGTCATGCTGCAATGTGAAAAACAAAGTTGTAAAACATTTTATGAATGTCCGTTCCTATTGCACAAAAAATTATTCCGAAAATGTCAACAAACGTAAAAATGTTTATGGGACAGCGTCATTGAAGCGAATGAAAACTTAGTGAAACGGTGGCGAACGATCGAGAGACGACCTGTGTATTTACGTGTTGTATTAGCATAATAAAGAACGAATACAAACACATTTTCTGCGGTTAATTATTATATAATTCCTGCATACTTTTTACATACATTTACAATGTGAAATATCCAAGAAACTGGTCGAGCACACTTTGAGCATGTTCTTTGTGAAATATATACGATAAAATGTAACATTTTAAAAAAAAGCTATAAACATTTAGGCATTCAGTTACGGCATCATTCAACGTTGTACTCTCGTAAGTATTCGGCAACCTCGGGGCGATGGGCATACAACTTTACTACGGCATTCAATCTTTTCAGTTTCTGTTTTAAAGCCTGATTCTCAGCAAACATTTCCATAATCTTTTCTTCCGAAAGCGGTTCAGCAGCATTTCCTGTACGTTCCTGGTCCTAAAAAAAATGACGTATAAATCTTTTTTGACAGTTACGTAATATGACTGAATTAAAATTTATTTAACTATTGAAATGGAAATAAGGTTAAACTGTAGAATAGCGCCCCCAATGAAAAAAGGGGTAAAAAATTTTTCAAAATTCTCCAAAATGGGCTAGTTTTTAAGAGGATAGTGTCAGGACCTGGCGCATGGCCAAAAAATTGCACAATGTAATTGTTTTTAACAAAAAAATAGCAATAAATGATGGGTACCTGTCGGCCGTTTTTTCGCGAATTTCTTAGGTTTTGTGTGTTGTTAGTCCCGGGTGTTTCACGGAGTGATGTTTCGAGTGATTTTTATTCCGCGAATTGTTCGTCAGCTGCACATTTAGCAACAAAATCGAGTGTTGTTAACTACGCGAAAGTGAGGCTAGCTTAGCTGTGTCATGACTCGGGTGGTGCATGCAGTGTCGTCTGCTGTAGGCGGTGGAGCGCCTGCGCATGAACTTGCACATGCACATGGCTGCTCTAAAGAAACCCAACCAAACCTTGATTTCCTACGCAGTTGATAAAAATAGTAGAGAGGTGAGTGGAATTTCTAATTTTTTTTTTTTTTTTTTTAAACGAGGGGGAATATGAATTTGCGATATATAAATATATTTAGAAAATGGAAGACGAGATTGACCAGGCTTGTTTGGCGGGACTGGATATGGTATGGGCTGAGGATGTTGTAAAATACAATTTAAAGGAGGAAGAAGAAATGAATGCAAAGAAAAGGGAAGACGAGATTGACCAGGCTTGTTTGGCGGGACTGGATATGGTATGGGCTGAGGAGGTTGTAAAGTACAATGTAAAGGAGGAAGAAGACATTAATGCAAAGAAAAGGGAAGAAGCTGAAAAAGAATCATGGTCTAAATATTGGGATTCAATGAATTCAAACCCGTGGGCCAGGCTGCAGGATAATTTGGGGGTTTACTCCTACGAACTCCCCCGATTTATTTGTGACGCATTCACAAATATTGACTTTAAATATTTAAAAAGGATGATTGTTGTGAACTTTGCCGTTGCAAATGGAATTCCCGAACATATCATTCACGAAGTTTTGCATTACAATTTAAAAGAGCACTACACGGCTGAAAGAAAAAAAGAAGTGTCATACCGCTTCGCATATTTTGAACATCCTCTACACGGCAAGGTTGCTCGAGAAAAAGCTCATTCCTATGATGTCATTCTGCGAAAACGCATTTATTTGGATGGAAAACTTTATAAATAAATTAGTCACCAACACAATTCCGATTTTTACAAATTTATACACAATACTTCATCAATATCCACTTTTTTAACAATAATTTCTCTTAAATGACGTTAAAATTCGTCAGGGTAGGAATTCTTCGTCATCGTCGTCGTCTGTCGTCGTCGTCGTCGTCGAAAACGCTCTCGCGGACATTTGGACGAGGATTGACAGGGTTGTACACTTTCGCAATGTGACTCCAAATTTCATGAATTCTCGCATTTTGGTTGGCGAATTTGCTCAGGAACAAAAATTCTCCTAAATATCCTTGCATATGAGCTTTTATTTTTCCCGATTTTGGGACCATACTCTTAACATCTCGCCATTTCCTTTCAATGTTTTGAGTGTGTGTCCCTGAAACGGGATCGACAAAATTTTGTGAGTGGTTTAATGAGAAATGAGTGTAACCTTCATTGTTCAGAGAATTGTAAGCTCGCCACTTGTCGCTTAAAAGGATAGATCCTGGGGCAATTCTTTTTTAAATAATTTTGAGAAGAACTTTTCTGGATCTTTTTTTTACAGGTACTATGAACATTTTTTTGGATTTTCTTTCAATAGCCCCAAAAACCCATTGGCCATCGATAATACGTCCTCGATTGTATTTTCGCGAACCTAACTTAGATTCGTCGATTTCGACTTCAACTCCCTCTCCGCCAATTATCAAGGATGAATTCTCGAATGCCCAATCTATCATCACCTCCCTAACGAAACTACTCCAGTGAACAGTCGTTGATTCAGAAATTCCAACTGCTTCCGTCAAGAATTTATGTTTCGGACGACTCACCGTTACGTAATAAGAAACGAAATGTGCGATTTTTTGAAATGGAAAATGGGCTTTAGAAAAAAACGTGTTTTTGAAAATACTCTCCTTAAAATCGCATTTTATTTTCGTTAGCCACTCTAACGAAACCCTTTCATATTAAGCATCCGATCAACTCCTAAAGTTGAGCCGATGATATCAATGTTCGCTATTTTTAAGTTAGGTTCGAAAATGCGCATTCACTTTCGAACTTGCATTACTTTTTTTTTCTTTTTCAGTTTTTACACGTACCGTGTGTTTGATCGAACAATGTCTTCGCCAATGTCCCTTGGACGATCCTCCGTCAGAGCAGCGTTTTCCTTGTCTGAACAAGGAAAACGCTGCTCTCGACGATGCCACCGATTGCGCGAAAGGTAACTTCGTCCAGTTTATTGGGTAGATTACCGAGTACTATTTCTAATTTTTTTGAAATTTTTCGGAACTCAATTTTTGTACTTTTTTATTGTTTTTATTTGTAATTTTTGGAAATTTCATTCGTAATTAAAACAATTACGAATTCATTTTAAGGTACGTCGGATCAGATGCCAGGAAAAAGCGGAACGATTTTGAAGCCGATCGAGGGTAACCTTGAAGCGGTGCCGAAGCCACCGAAAAACATCCGGGTCGTAGAACAAGAGAAAGAAAGCGTGGAAAATACCGTGGAAGCGATGCGATGGCTGCTTTTGAATTACCACGAGGACAATGCCGAACCATTGGATTACTTTCGCCTGATTCTTCATCCCACGGTTTTTGATGAAAATTGAAATTGTTTTTCAGATTCCGAATAGAGCGTACAACATCGACGAGCCGATGATCGACTTTTCCCCCACCAAAAAGAAGAGGACCGACTAGTCGATTCGAGAGCTGTTAATTTTTTTATATTAATAATTTTGTATCCAATAGTAAAATTTAAACTGTTTATCATCGTGATAAGACAATGTCACTGTCATTTATTCTGTAATTTAGAATAGCACTATTCAAAGTTTTTTGATAACATAAAAGTTTTAATAAAATACATAATTTCGATAAAAGGGCCAGTCTCGTAAATGGACAGAAATCTTCACGGTTCCTTGTTACATTCGTTTTTTCGTAAGATTCATTTCTAGGAAATCGCGTTGAATTGTACAAAATTTTACGAATTTCAATATCACGGTTTCGCGAAAGTTTATAAATGACGGGCTCGAATTTAGCCACGAACGATCGCGCCCCCATGGACTGGAATGATATCGATGACGAGAGCAACCCTGCCGACCGAATTTTTTTTCGATTCAAAGAGCGCACTGGAACAGCAGAAAATGGCGCCCGAAGAACAAGCCAACAAATAGAGGCGGATTATAGAATACAATTGTATTTGAATTTTTCATATTATTCGTTCGGATTTATTGAAAACAATGTTTTCTATCTCAATGCTGCCACTTTTGTTTCGTTTTGTACTCCTCTCTGGAACAAATAGTGAACAATAATCGAAAGGTACATTTAAATAATATTTTTATTTCCATTATAGAATACAAACGACGAAGAAAAACTTTGTTCAAGTAAAGCTGTCCATGAAGAAGCATTACTCACTCGACCCCAAAATAAGATAACATAAATACGAACTTATTCTACGCGTACATTATTTTTCAGAGCGTGAAAAAATGATACCGATTCGTTGGTAAACTGATTCGGCACATTTTCAAAGGGGTGCAAAATTACATTCATTTCACAGTAATTTACGTTGTGAAATTACAACGTGGATTGATAACACACATTTTACAATGTAAATTTACGAAATTCACATCGCAACGGGAATTTACAAAATTCAGTTTACAATGTTAATTTACAAACATGAATGTACAACGTAAATTTACAAAATTCAGTTCACAATATTAATTTACAAACATGAATTAACAATGTAAATGTACAAAATTCAGTTTGAGATATAAATTTACACAATTCAGTTCGCAATGTACATTTACAAAATTGGATGTACAATTGAAATTTACGAAATTGGAATTACAATATATCCAAAAATACCCAATTACACAAATTTCAACAAATACCTACACTGAAAAAACTTTGTGTTTGGCCGCTAACAAAATGTTTGTTTGACATGTTTTATTCGGCAGTACCAAATTGTTTGGTTGACACAACCAAATATTTGGTACCGTTTAAATTTGGTCAACTATCGTTTATTTGACAGAACCAAACT
>JABFQM010001499.1:0-20828 GCA_022816865.1 Zelostemma sp. ZL-2020
CAAATCCATCCCGCACATGCTACACACCGTAGTTTTCGTAAAACTGCACGGAAGGCGCAGTTTTCGCCGCGACAAAATTATCCGTGAGTGTGAAAAATGGCGCTTTTCGTGCATGTGTTACGAAAAATAATTCTCAAGACTATTGTGAACATACGCAATATTTTAGATTATAAAGAATCATTATAAAAATCGCGATATCCCAACAGCTACAATATGCAGTTTAATTTTTTCTCCGAAAAGTCATGAATAATGATGTTACATTTATATTTTATTCATTATAATATAAGATTCTCCAATTAAACCATTGAATACAAAGAGCTGAACTATTCAAATAAAACGAATACATAAATAAGAAAACGATTGCCAACATTTCTTTTTTTTTCAAGAGCAATGACTAATTGGCCGAGTTGAGAAAAAGTCCGTGACATTCTACGATTTCCACAAATCTGCAAATTGTTCACCCGTGACTTTTACCCTGGCGCAGGCAATGGTCAAGAAAAGCGCCTCTGATATTTTCTCCTACCAAATAATAACATCATTTCGAACACTTGGAAAGCCAGAAGCAATTCCGCAGCGAAGTTTCCACCGATATCACGAATTTTTCATCGAGCACTTTTCATTCCCACCGAGAATCCCTTCCGTATTCTCCAACGCCCCAGCAACGGCAGAAAAACTCGCCAAGTTTCGTCTGCCCAGGGAATAGCGACTCGTTTCGTTTCTTTTTGCCGATTTCCGCCTCGGCTTTTCCTTGCTCGTGCAGAAGCCCACGGCCTTCGGGACCGGCGTGCTCGGATTGATGATGCTCTGCTCCGTCCGCAGCCAGATTGTGATTATTAATGTTTACGAGGTGCGCCCTCGGCGAAGTATTGTCCGCTGTCACGAGCCGCGTCTAGCGCGGGAAGCGACGTACATAATGTATACACGCAATTCTTCCGTCTCTCACTTCAATGCAGGTGCCACGATCCCACGGCGACCAGATCGCGCGGTTATTTAGGGTCTCATCTTTTGATTCATTTGGCAAATTTTATTTTCAAGTTCCTGGCTGCTAAACACCTATTTTATCAACTCATGAATCATTTTCGACATTATCTTTCAAGAATTTCAAACAGAGGATTTAAATATTCTGTTTGATTTCAGGAAAATATCATTGGCTTACTCTCCCCCCTCCCATAAAGTAGTCCTTCCACGGAATTCAGTGTTCAACAGGAAAAATTATTCCAATGTTATTAACTATGTTTTCAATAATATTTTAATGGTATCTACTGCAATGAATCTCATTTGCCCTGCGGAAAAATTACCGAGCAAAAATTATCAACAAAAGACATTGTGGTAGTAGTATGCATTTTGATTTTGCTTTGCGACCACTTATTGTGTTCGTTATTGGATTAAAAACAATTCATCCCTTAAAAATGTTGAGTAACATGATTTTATTTACAGAATACGATAGCACCTAGTATAAACAAACAAGTGTTATTCCTCAATGATTGACTGTTTTCAAAATTTTTAACAGGTGAATTGTTTAAAACCTAATAACGAACAAAATGAGTACATAGTACATAGAAAAATACAGAATTTCAAGGAAGAGAACTGAAAAAATGTCATTGTGTTTTTCATTAATACACAATGTTTTTCATTAATAATTTTTGCTCGGTAATTTTTGTTTTAGGATAAATAAAAGTAATTTTAGAAGAGATCATTATAATATTGTTAAGAAGATAGTTTATAAAATCAAAATAGTTTTTTCTGTTGATCATTGATTACCTTACGAGCTGAAAAGTTACCAAGCCCTTTAAATAAATGTTATACTTTTTTCTTCGATAATATAGAGCCAAAGTCCCAAAGGGATCCAAGGTTCTGTGTTACCAACGGAATTTAACCGCCATGCGTGACACGTAACCGATTTCCACCCAAAACAAAAACCTCGAAGACCACTACCACGCCTTATTAGCGACGTCCAGTCGTTAGATGACCTCGACTATCTGAGAGAACTTGATTATATCGTCGGGAATTCTGGCGTCTCTTGGGATTTGTTAACGCGACTCTCGGCGGATTGTTTCCACTGTCGGAGAAAGGATAGGTCGGTTAATGCCAGGGAAATCTGTTTATGCTTGTAAGTGCCGCTTAAATTGGTTGACTTGCGTATCCTTTTATCTAACAAATTTTTTTGCCAAGCAAAAATCCATTTATTCGAAAAAAAGTCGATGAAAATTCACCGGGCAAAGCGAAGACTTAAGAGCATTCGATTTACATTTTCATGTTTGAAAATTGCAGGTTCGGAATGAAAAAAAAACTCAAAAGTCGACTCGTTAATTAATCTCAATGGATGCGAGCTCTATTTCAAAGATATTGACGTTATGAATAACACAATTTAAAAAAGGATGGGGTACACGGAAATGGCATTACGAGTACGTTCTATTTTGCATAAAAAGTTCTAAGTGCTGTAAACTGTTCTTTGCAGAGTAGCGGCTCGAACTGTAACTTCTAGAATGCGAAAGTTTAATATATTCGCGTGTTACGTTACGAAGCTAATAACAATAAGCCAGAAACAATACACTCTCCATGCACGGCTGTAAAAAGTTATAACAGCTTGTTTCCCGTTCATGTCAGATGTATGTACTAAATATAATTTACTATCGCTGCGCGCTTCAATTTTCATTTCGTTTCTACGTTCTGGACTCTAAAACTATGTACAGTAGGACAATTTTTTATTTATTTTATCGCTACTATACAAGCATGTTTCTCGCTAATTTCACACAAAAATCTTCAAGATGCGAATCTTCTCTAAACCTTTATATTTTCTAATTCCAAAAGTTTTTAATTTATACGTGCACACAAGCTGATGAAAAAAAGTGTAGAATACTGTTGCGAAATTACGATTGTGTTTTTGTACGAAATATAAATGAAAGTTTTTCTACCAATCTCAACAACAATGACTCAACTTTTCTTTAGCTGAGGTTTTTTACAGCATTATTTTCAATGTCGACATTTGACATTTGATGCCGTTCAATTTTTTAAGAATGGCATTGTGTATCGATGTGTTTTCAATGTTAACTCGGTAAAAATATTTCCATGCCACTGTTCAGATGAAACATCAATATTTTCGTAATATTGGAATGTTAAAACGTATTTTTTGACTTCCATTCTGTCTCAATAAGTTTACTACTTTTATAATGTCAAGTTAAAGTGAACTCGTTTAGAAATGTGAAAATCCTCAAGCCTGTTCAGTGCATTTCGTTCTTATCGTAATTTTGTTTTACATGATAAAATCGATTTTTTTAATTTTTCTTTCATGCATTTTTTTAACTTTTGTAACTCCACATCGATTTAGAAGGTTTTTTTAAATTTGTAGTAAGTTTAAGCATCAAATAATCTGCTTCAAAGCTACAAAAATAAGTTATAGATATTGTGAAAAAGCAATACAATCAGATTGCACTTTTTTTTCTCTGCAAAATTTTTTGATAATAAAGCAAGGCTGAATCTGAGACTTTTAAAACTTTAACATTTTAAAATCGTTTGTATTGAAATTATAAATTTATTTTATACATTAACATGTTCAAAGTCATAAAAATAAACATTCTTAGAAAAAAATTATGATTTCAATATAAACGATTTCAGCACTTTAAAATTACAAGAAAATTATGTCCCAACCTTTCTTTAATTATTGTACAAATAAGTTTCAGACAAAATGTCAGGCAATCTAAGATATTTTGCTTTGAAATTTTTTTCATTTTTCACTTGATTTGAAGTAACCGAATTGGACAGCAGATTTTAATTATAAAATTTTCAAAATTTCTTCAATTTCTCACGAATTAAAACGAGGACGCTTAAATAAGTACATTTTAAAATAATTTATAAAAGTTGGAAAACATAATCGAAAGAAAAATAAAAAAAACGATTATAGTGTCTTTAATAAAGTTACGAAAAGAGCGAATACATTGCACATTCAACACAAAAGAAACGCGTATAAAAAAACCTTTGCGCAGGGAAAATAGTATGAATGTTTATTTAAATGTAAACTATGATAAACTAAACATAAAAATCACGTACAAAATCGCAGAATCTGCCTTTTTACCTTTGTAATATGATACATAGCAACGAAAGTTCAAAATAAAACTTCTACAGGGCGATGCAGAATATATTTACACGTAACATATTATTAAAAAAAATACTTTATTCAGTCAAAAAACATCCCACGTTTTAACGCCTCTACTCTACATTCGAATTGTCTTTGCTCGGGAGAATGTAAGACGAGCGAATAATTTAGAAATCAATTAGAGATTTCCAAACGAAAGATGAACTTTCCTCTCGTGCGGCTATAAAAGCTCGTACATTAGCACGTCGGCTGACAAGGATGGGATTCGCGTCGTATCTGCTTTCAGCCATGATGTATTAGTACGCATTTGCGTTATCTAATTTACCAGCATGAATTATGTACGCCTAGATTCGTTGAAGTTTTCCCGAAAAATGTCGGACACGGGTAAATACGGCGGGAATGTCAAACGGTCTCCGCAGTCAAAGCCTACCTGGCGACCCGACCTTTCACGTAAGGCAGAATGCGAGCATGTTGTCGACGTGGCGTGATAATGAGCCGAGGCCGGAAGAAAATTGAGCTCCTGGTTTACGATAATTTCCCAGAGTTCCGCATCCGAGTTCACGAGAACGTGTATCCATTTTTCTAAAAGTATTGAGGCGTTAATTAATCCCTCGTATCCTTCGTCTACATTTTGATTAGAGTACTAATGAATAACGTTAATCTCGCCTTTTGCCATATGAATAATAATAAATATCAATTGAAACATTTCGCATTCATCATGGCTGGATTCGAAAGCTTTTACCGTGATATTAATTGTATTTTCACAAACTTATTGTCAAGTTTTCCATTCGCTGTTTCGCAAGACGCGAAGTCACGATTTCTAGATAAAGCGCGTATTTTTCACGTGTAATTGTGACCATGATTTTATCAAATTTCTTTCCAAGAGTATGATTAATCCCAGATGCACGGGCATATCGCGCGAAACAACCTCCGACGTGAGATCATATCGGGAGACGATCGAGATGCTCGGGTCACGAACTTTGCGCGGCAGGATCGAGCGAGTGCGGACGCAATATCGCCGGCGAACTGTCTCTCGCGTTAAGTGAGCTAGTGCTAATCCGCTTGTAAAGTATATGAATAATAAGACACCCGTCCATTACCCGGGACATGCCTCGACTTGACGCCTGGTTATTGTGAAAAGAAAATTGATTCTTCAGAGGAAATTGCTATGTACGTTCGATAAACCCTCCCACGTATTCAATTAATAAGTTCCTTTTTTCGACCAACTTTTTGACTTTCCTTGAATTGAACTTTCGTGCATTTTTATTGGAAATGAAAAAAACGTACGATTTCACGACTCGACCTGCACGAAATTTCTTTCGAGAGTAATCTTCGACGAGATCAAGGTACACGTTTATTACGACACCATCACTCATTGCCCTTTCTCGTCGGTAGCGGGAATCGATAACGCGTATCGGTCATACCTTTCGCACGCGAATCTCCGCCAAGTTTTTCCCGGTGCTGGGTCAGTACCAAGATCGCATGCAAATTACCCAACACAAAACCAGCGCGGCTTTGGTTTGGACGTTGATTAAAGAGCCAACAACGGCCTGCAAAACGATGCGCCGCAGCTCTCGTGATGCTCACGAATCTTGCACGTCTTCGAAGATAAAGATTCGCCTCAACTTCCATTCGTTTCGGTAAAACGAAATTTACCCGACGACAACTTTGTTGCGCGTTCGACTATGGAATTATTGCGAAGGAGTATGAATTATGGGAAGAAACACGTCATTTTTTGAGCCCCTTCAAATACCCCGAATAAAATGTCGTGACTGAATAAAGAGAAACTAAAATTGGATGGTTCTTCGCGTACTGAGAAAAAGTTTGCGTAGAATATCGTATAACAACCAATTGGAATCAAATTTTTATCGAGTATTTATCAAGTTGTAATCGAAATATAATTGTTTTTAAACTATCATTAGATTCTATGTGAATTGCAATGGATCTACTGTGATCCATTTTAAATTATGTTTATTTGTCGAACCATTTATTCGTAAGGAATTCGTTCGTTCTATATTATTCTTGATTTTCAAGCAAATAAATGTAGATAAAACGGACAAAGCTTTCAATAATTGGACACAATCGATAAAAAATGCAGTCGTTATTTTGAAACTCGATCGTTACTCAGAGTCTGACAGTTGTTCCACGGAAAAAGTATTGGGTTTGGAACAGTCGTGCGTCGTCGAATAAAAAACGTGTATCGAATGGCAGCTCTTTGATGTCAGTCGTTATGATTGTCACTGACGACGATTGCCGACGACGCATCGATCGTTATTGCCCCGTACTGTACTTACATGCTTCGTCAGCTTACGTAAGTCGATAGGTCACA
Source organism: Zelostemma sp. ZL-2020 (assembly GCA_022816865.1). Taxonomy (NCBI): domain Eukaryota; kingdom Metazoa; phylum Arthropoda; class Insecta; order Hymenoptera; family Platygastridae; genus Zelostemma; species Zelostemma sp. ZL-2020. Next base: position 6,423 of record JABFQM010001499.1, read on the forward strand.
GTCCGTGGGTGAATATAGAAAGCAAGACGCTTTGAAATTAACAAGAACCCGTAGTACGCCAAGATCCGCCGATTCACATAGCAGCAGATGAAAAAAGGCCATCAAACTGCACCGAAGGAAGCCGCGGGCTCGTGTATATTTCTGTACAACCGCGGCCATAAACACGCCAAACTTGGCCTGAAAATACGGGATACGTGCATTCAGCTACTTTCTTCCTTTGCATTTTTTCCCCGTTTCAAAATGTATCGCATTTCTCACCAAAAGGCAGCAACGCTTTTTCACCTGACTCTTGACAAATTGACTTTTACAATGTTTTATTTCCAAGTAAAGAATACTCGACGCAAACGTTATTCGAGATTGGGAAATGTTGAAAATTTGAGAGAATTTCAAAGAAGTTCGAGATGCGGTAATAATCGAAAGAGCAGTGCGTGTTCCTTGACATACGAAAGAAGGTCCTTGCATTTGTGTGAATGCGCATTGCGAGCGACCCTGTATAAGTGTCGAAATTGGAATTGGAATTGAAATTGAAATGGAAAATGGAAATTGAAAAGTGATACCTTGGGCGACATCGAGCGAGGATTCTATCCAGAAGTCCGGTTAGTTGTCATGAATCGCTTGTATATTTCAAAATGCACGAATGAAAACCAAAATCTATATGCGCATTTATAGCAACATTCAACGATATTTTTGAAAACTCGTATTGAGCTGTCAATCAAGCTTTTTTAAAAAAAGTTACGTTCATTTCAAGTTTGCTTTTCTTATATACATGAATTCGTAATAGTTTATTACAAGATTTTTCAGTACGCGTATGAGAAAAAAAAATCATCTTCGCACTAAACTTTCCATGCTTTCGTTCTGCGTTTACAAAATATGAATTGATGTTACGTTACAACTTTGTAATTATTTCGCAAACGATTAAAATGAAATTCTCAAACATCTCATACAATTTCCGTAAATTCTTTGTTTGCATAAACATTCAAGATAAATGATAACAAAGTATATTTTCGAGGTAAATTAAAAAAAATAAACAAACACGTAATTGCGTAAAAACAGGAAATTTTGAAACTGGAAAATCACAAATTGTCAAATTTGGCATGCTTGGTAATTTCAATGAAATTAAGATTACAATCTCATTTAAAAAGTTGTTTTAATGCGATTTCATTTCGAATTAAATAAAATTTTCACTATAAACCACGGTTTTATTCCTGTCTTCCAAAGTACAGTATTTACGCGTAATTGCGTCAAAATAATGTCAGAGAAAGGATAATCACCTTCATATTATCAATTGAAAAAAATTTTTTAACTTAATAGAGGTCAACGTCATAAAATTAAATTCCTGTTTCTCAAAACTATGTATTAAAACCCGATTAATTACAACCTCAATAAAATACAAAGCATACTTCATCGATGTAATAAAAAAAAAAATTGCATTTCGCTAAGTAAAGTTTGTGCACGATAGAAAAATCCATCTATTATTGATGCAATTTCAGTATCCATTTTTTCCAAGTTCGGTCAAAGTTAAATTTCAAATCGGGAAGATTTTAACGCTGCCAGTTTCGTAATTGTTAAAGCAATGTGAATCAGACAGAGCGTTAAAAATTAATGCAAACAATACTCGGAGAAAGAAGCCGGCAACAGCGGCGGATCAAAACTTTATGCAATAACCGGGAGGGCCGTTACTTTCTCAGTAGTGTTTAAAAATTGCTGCTCTCGTGACTACTCGGCACGCTTGTTTCATATTTTCATGACTTTCAGCAGTTACATTAATAACAAGGAACGCATTAATTCTTCGCAGGCCCAGTAGGCGAGCATTTTATTTTTATAACCTGTAATTGTATTGATCCTCATTGTTCAAAAGCCGAAGAAGAACGAAACCTTTGAAATTTTTTTCTTGAAATGTTAATCAAACAACGATTTGCGTAATTTCATAAAATTAACAGACTCTTAGAAGCGAGACCGCATTTTGTTCACCCCAGTACCATGAAATTATAATTAATTTTTCCACAACCAAGGCTTGTAATCGCGAGCGAAAGTCATCAAAGAATGTGCTCGTTACATTTGTCATCAGACGGCGACAATTTCTGCCATTGCAAGTTTCTCGAACCGCAGAATTCTTTTTCGCGATCCCCGTCACGAAGCCACGCGCTCAAAACCATACGAAAAGAGGCCGACGCCTGCGCACGATGTCGCGACTGATTGGATAACACGAAAAACGAATAATTAGATGCTCGCGCAACTCGCTTGCTTTTCTTTCCGGGTCTGAAAATCGGTGTCAATTTCTCAATACTTTATTTGCATTTCACTCTCGACTCGCTTTTTCATCAAAAATTGTGCAATGACTTTCAGGACTTTTTTTATTTTTCCGAAGGATAACGAAAATTGCATGCATAAAATGGTTCAGAATGTAAAGGATCTCGGGAGGTAATCGTAAATTGAGTATCAAATTGGGCGATTCGGTGAAATGCAAAAAAGAGAGACGTGCTTAAAAGCCGTCGTAAATCATCTTCAAAAAAGTGATCGCCTTTTGAGACGGTGTTTTTAAACACGGATTGGCGATTGCCTTTATCGTAACGCTCGAACACATGAGCAATTTACAAAGTGACACAATAGGATTGAGTCGTAAGACAATTGAAAACGTATAATGAAGTTTCTCATTAATTATTATTACCAAAAAATGTTTAAGTAAGAACAAAGAATCATATAACGATGAGAATCGCATTAATCGCGTATTAAATTAACAAATGTCACGATACATTTGGCAATGAGAATGTCTCGAAAAGTTCTTTTGCAATGCAGTTGGTTGAAAGTAAAAAGCAGCGAACAGACAAAGTTACTCGATCGTAAAACGCAAAAGTTGCCCGATTGCGTTTACAGCTCCTTTTACCTACTCACATTTTTTGGCAATCCGTAGGAGTCGCGAGTCTTCGTAGCCTTTATACAACTGAATCAACGGGGAGTCACGTTCCACTACGTAGTTAAGAAAAACCGGTTGTGAATGCGGTACACCGACGGCATTACTCGTCGGGTAATTGAAATATTTCGTATAATTCACTCAAAACGTCCAACATACTATGTGTTATGCTTGTTAAATTCCAATTGTCTTACGGCACAACTTGAAAATACGCTCACGATCAGTGATTTTATGTTACTGTAAATACGTCTGCTACTGTGCGAAGAAATTTCCCAGCGAAACATTAAATCGAAAAAAATCTTGTTTGAAGAATATTAATTTCTGGTCCAACCTTGTTTCGCAGTTGAAATCGACGATTCCTTGCAACATTTAAAGGGATTTCTAATTAATTCATCAATTAGCAAATAGTAAAGAAGCGAAAGGTGATGAACAAAGATTGTAACAGCCCGTGTAGAAGGTGTAATTTCATCCAGTAAAACGCCGTGAGTGTTTGCAATCGGAGCCTTTCGACATCGCGCAACTTCCTTCGACCTTCCCATTCGTATACTTTCTTCCTTTTCCACGTTTCATTGAAGTTTTTAATTAGAAAAAGGAATACACTTTTTTACGTATAAGTGAAAAAGAATCGACGGAGGACGATGAAAAACGAAGGAATGATTTCCGCGCGAGAAAAATTATTTCAATCGCTCAATCTTGTTTGCAAAACTCGGCCAGCGTATCCCTTATCCGTACCAGACGTTTCCCTCGTTTGTGACTTTGACAAATTGCTAATGCTCATCATGTCGTCAGTTATACGAAAGTTTAACCTTATTTATCGAAGCTTTGAAATGGAAACTTTTTCTTTTATTCCAATTGGCATGATTAAAACATGATTTTATAAAACAAGAAAAGAAAAACAACTTTTTTCCATTATCTATAATCCGTGATGCATTCTGGACTTACAGGGATGACGTGTTTGCATCATTATTCGACAGAAACGATCTTTATAGTTCATATCGTCGGGCACACTTTTGTGTATCATCGTATATCATTAGGAAAATAAAGCAATTAGGATTTCGAATTTTGGGTTCCAAAGGTATTAAGCTCTATCCCCCCATGTGAAGAATGGTGTCGTTGACCCAAGCACACGTCCGTGTAAAATCCGTTGTAAGAATAGGACCCTTGTGCCCAATATGTGACGTAGCATACTCTTACGCGTGCATTTTGCATTAGCTGCAGTCGAACGCCGGAAATATTATTTAATTTATGGCTACAAACGTACGCCTACCTACGACCCTGGACCGGTACATTTCTACATTTTGTATGCGTTTTATTTTTTTCTTATTGAATAAAAAGAATAAGATGTATAATACGTTCGCTCTCATGTTTTATTGCGAACGATTAAAATGAATGATGCACTCAATTTGACTTATAAAAAGTCTGATTTATAGGATGCAAAGTTTTTTGTATCATTAGAGAGGTTAAAACATAAAACATATAATAATTTCTGTGGCTTTTCGGAAGAACTTTACTCCATTTTTCCGAAAAATGAGATTATGATAGATTTTGTATTTTATCTTCGATTTTTAGATGACAATTAATTCAACGTTTATAACGATAAAAAATTCCACCGTGAAATTCAATTTTTATTTTGCTGCTGTGATTGTATTCAAACGATTTTACGGAAATAATTCATTGATTGAAAACTTTATTCAGATACAATTAAAAATGTTTTATAGAAAAATGCAATTGTAACTTAAGACGTTGAAATGCTTCTAATTACCAAATTCCATTTTCAATTAAATCTATCAATATCTCAATTATGTGACAGTAATTGCGAGAACTGTTTGATCTTTCGATCGAAAATTGTACTCGCAAATCAAACGTTGCGCAAGTTAATGTCGTGCCGTTGGTGTGATACAGCGGCTTGCGGCTTTTTGTGAATTCACCATAGTGGAAACTGTTATATACCGATTATTATGAAAATTGTTTAAAACATATGCAACGGCTGCTCACGTTTCTTGTTTTTTCAATAAAGCCTCATATCCATGGGCTTTAACATGAGGCAATGTTTCAGATTTTAACCTGAAAGCAATTATCATTTATGAATTTAATTGGAAAAAATAGTTGGACTGCAAATTCGGTAATTTTGAATACCGAAATACTTGAATGCGTACTTCAAAGTTTGAAAAATATATTTAATTCTGGAAGGGGACTTTTCCAGCCGATTATAAACAAATTCATGATATACTTTTTTCCTTGTCAAACTGAAAAAATGATATCGAATCAATTATTGCAATTGTCTTCGTAACCTAAGAACTTTGTAAAAAAAAAAAAAATCAATTATTTTTGTACCACCCTTGATTGTCAACTTTCGAAATATTTTTTTCATTCAAATTTATTTTCTGACGAATGTTCATTCGAAACTTAGCCCTATTAGACAAATTAGGGCTTCCGATTCTGAAGAACTTCAATCGGCGGTACTTCCTTCACGATCGGCGAGCACTAACGTCGAAAAAGACGAGTGCGGCGGGCTTTACGAGAGAAGCAATCAGCTAGGGATTTGCGTTTAATCGCTTTCCACTATACAGAGTTCTCGTAATTTGTTTTGTGAGCTACGGTCCAAGAACCTCTTCAGCAGCACTATAAAGTCATGAGCCTGTATTCCGTCCATAAATTGGCCTGGATTAGTCCTTACGAGACACACTTGCTCTTGCTAAATATATGACGCGGAATCGACTTCTGCAGAAATTAAATCAGATTCCACTGTTGCCTTGGTCTAATTGGAAACAATTTCCTTCGTCTCAAATAATTGTACATACGAAAAACTCTTCTTTGCTGAGAATAACACTTCTAGAAATTTTTTGTTGAAAAGAAGTTCACAAAATCAAATGTCTAAACAAATTGAAACTTTCAATAGATAAGAAATTTTTCGCATATTTTCATGTTGATCAGGAATTTTCTTGATTCGATTGGAATTTGAATAATGTTTATATAGTTTAAAAATCTGATGAAATTTGTATAAAATTCAAAATAATTCGTTTCAAATTTGGTTACGAAACTAATAAAATTTTAACCCGATTTGAGTATAATCTAATATTTATCGGGTCACAGTGGAAACATCATTTTTTACATATAATTATTAAGATTTTACAATTTTTTTGTTAAAAAAACAATAGAATACGACGATTTTAAACGATTTTAAACAAACCATATAAAAGTTTTTTAAATTTTAAAAACAGCCGTAAAAATGGCGTTGATTTAACGGAATCCTTTTTCATTAAATCAACAAAACAATATTTAATAGAGTTGATAAAACCTATTTTAAGTACAGGAAAAAAATTAAAGAACAATTTTAATTTCTTTGTTATCTACTGAAAGCGAATTACAACGTGATTTTTTTGCAATAATAAGGTACATAACATTTTTAAACTTTATGCTTGTTTTTATTGAGCAAATTTTATTATTATGAACCCGCAATCACTTATCTAGATTTGATAACGCGTGAACCGCATGAATATAGGAACTAGCAAGACTTGACTGCTAATTATAACTATTGTTACCAATACGTACATATTACGTTGGAAAATTTATTGGTTGTAAGATAATATCATCTTGAGTTCGGAATTAATGACGTGTAAAAAAATTGGTACACTTTTATGTGAAAGAAACTAGACAATCTTGATTGAATTTACGAGTCCGAATGATCAACGACCCTTACGTGACACGCTCCTCCCCTAAAATCCGCATCGGTAAACTTTAAAGTTAAAGACAAGTACAGTAATTTAGGAATCGAGACGAGGTCGATGAACTTTTTCAATTAATTTCTTAGGGCCATATGTATCCCTATGAAACAAATGTATAAAACTTGTGAGTTCGTTTCGAAAATGTATCGTTGAATAAAAATTCGATGAATCGCTTAAGATAAAACTTCCACGGTAATCAGTGTTCAACGGAAAAGACTATTTAAAACTTATGAGTTTTCTTATCAACAATATTGTTATTATATCTTCTAAAATGACTCTCATTTATACTAAACAAAAATTACCGAGCAAAAATTATGTATAAAAGACATTATGGCGGCACAATGAAATTTCCTTCTGTTCTCCTCGTTACAATTTTGTATTTTTGAACATGACAACCACTCGTTTTATTCGTTTTGAGGTTTTAAACAATTCACTTGATGAAAATTTAGAAAATACTTAAACATTAAGAAATAACATGTGTTTGTTTATACTACTACAACAACTTTACGGTGGCGCTTTGAAAAAATATTTATTTGCAAAAAAGATACATGCATTCGTTCAAAGAATTTTTGACCGACTTACTGAACAAATGCATGTATCTTTTTTGCAAAAAAACATTTTTTTAAAACGCCACGGTAAAGTTGCTGCAATAATTGTCCTGTAAACAATATATGTGGTCGAACATGAAAATTAGCTAGGAAATGCGAATTTTTCACTGGTAAAAACGGCAAATTTTCAATTTTTCGTTCCGAGTATTTTTGTATAATTTTATCACGTATTTTTTCGTGAAGAAGATATTGTTAAATAAATTATGCTGGCATGTTTATTGCAATTAATTATGTTGCATTATAAATATTTTTTTCAATTCAATCTTGCATTTGGCGGTAGAACTTCCACAGTAATCAGTGTTTCACGGAAACAACGATATCGATGTTACGAACCGTCTTCAAAACAATGTTATAATAATACATTCTAAAATGACTCTTATCTTGAAAAAAATTACCGAGCAAAAATTATTAATGAAAGACATTGTGGCAGTACAATGAAATTTACTTTGGTTCTTTTCTTTAGAATAATTTTATTTTTCAATTGATTTGACTTTACGACCAGTCATTTTGTTCGTAATTAGATTTTTAACAATTATCCTATTAAAAAATTTGAAAATAGTCCATCACTGAGGAATAACATTTATTTGTTTATCGTATTCTGTAAATAAAATCATGTTACTCTTCAATGATCAATTATTTTCAATATTTTCAACAGATTAATTGTTCTCAATCCAATAACGAACACAATGAGATGTCGTAAAGCAAAATCAGTTGAAACATACAAATGTTAAGGAAGAGACCTGGAAAAAAATGCATACTGCCGTCACAACGTCTTTTGTTGATCATTTTTGCCCGGTAATTTTTTCGCAGGACAAATGCGATTCAATTCAGTAGATACCGTTAAAATATTGTTAAAAACATAGTTAATTACACTGAAATAATTGTTCCTGTTGAACACTGATTTCCATGGAAGCACACTATCTTCAAAAAATGTATCGATCTACATTTTTCGTTTTACCAAACATCTCAGGTCTTTTTTATGCCTTTAATTACCTTTCGACTCTCATCTTGCGCCTTGGGACTAGGATTAGTCCTAGCATTACAAACCCTAAGACCTGGCTGATCCCTACCTGTTTTGCTTGGAAACCTGTCACGCTTGGAAAAAAATCTTATTCAAAAGTTATCCCACTGTGAAAGTCTCATCCCCCGTTGTTACCAGTCTCATCGTAGACACATTTCTGATGCTCCGTTTCTCATTGAATGCTGCCCTTCCACTCGTCAGTGGACAGAAAACGCAAACTTCCGTCCCAATATTGAAGAGGTTTCGGTGTTTTATGGGCAAAATAGAATACTACTAAATGATTTTAGGCATATGCAGACAGAGACACAAACTTACAAAAATTAGTACCGTTTCTACGAATTTACATAAAAAAAAGTAATGTTACAGTACTTTGAGGGAAAATTTGTAAATTATAAAAAGGGTAATATCTTTAATAAAATCTCGAAACTTATATTTTTGGGTAAATCTGCGTAAAAAAAGCAATTTTTCATTTACTATTTTCTGATTTTGCATTAATATTCATGAGTTTCATGTTTGCAGAAAAATTGAGATTTTTCCGGTTAAGCATTAATTTTATTATACGAAAGAAATCGATTTTAGGTATTAAAATTTGCCAGCATTCAAATTGCGACAAAAAAGACACTTTTTGAGGCACTGAAAAAATTACCCAATTTTTTGAAAGTATAGACTCATCCGGGTATGATTTTTATTTTGTATTCTTGTACTACGTTACGATGCGCTTTTTACTCCTGCAAGTGTGGATTCAGGTTAATCTACGTTTTTGATTTGAACCCCTTTTTCAATGCACCATGACTAACCAGAAAATTGTAGACATTTCCTGTAAAGAATAAAATGAAATCCTCGCAACAGATGACGAGTCCTAATGATAATCCTTTTACTATAATTTCGTCAGGTTTTAAATGGGCTCAGCAAAGTCAAGGAAACTTCATTTAAAAGTCAAAAGTTAATCCCTTTAAATCCGTTCGCGACTCGAACTTGCCGAATTCCCGTAACTGATGATTACCTTAATTTTCAACATTGACCTTTCGCGTTTTTATGATTCCCGAAAAAGATTCCTATTCATTTTCATATTTTCCCCCATAGCCCCAGCCGAACGATCATTATCGAGTCTCGAGTTACCATAGAAATTACCCCAAACTGTGTTCCACGTTTCGACGCAAACGCATGCAGAGCCAGGCATGAAAAATGACGCGTCTTCCTTTTTCCCCCGGAAAAAATCACGATGAGATAAGAGTGCATTTTCGATCGTCCGACAAGCGCATTGTCGATGTGTAATCGAAATTTCCGCCGAAGAGGACATAAATCATCGGCAGAAAAAAATTCATAAAATTTACAAGACGACGCCAAAGCGAAGGGAAAGAATGCTTCGCGACCGAATCGGGGTCACATTGAGGAATCAATGGGATTGTGGATGCAGACTCCGAATAGGTGGCTGTATTGAGGAGCGAAGAGGGGAAGGGAGGGAGGGATCAGAGCTCATCAATCACCCCCCGTACATCCCGGATCCATCAACAACGTCATTTCCGAATGTTGGCAGGGGTGGAAGAGAGTGCATTGGCCCCGAAGGTCGGTTTTTGAGGCTCACCCTTGGCTCGGCAGACACACTCACGTTCTTGATGACCCTCCGCGTCGATATAGGGGGTCCTTTATCACCCCTCGCCTCACCAGCACATGGCCTGATCAGCTGATTCTTGCATTCGCCTTCGTAATGTCAGATTGTATTTTCCTCATTCATTTAAAGGGCATTGGCTCTTCCCATGGCACGCAAACTGAATTTTCCGCTTCCGATTAAAGACCGTTACTCTCGTATTAATCCCATGGATATCCAGGATTATAACTAATTCGATAAGTTTCCCCGTTTCCCAGAAATTTTGGAAAATTTCTTTTTCGCACATTTTATGAAAGGGAGCAAAGGATTGCAACTTTTGTTTGCTATTTGCTTTATTGCGATGCTGATTTTATGGGGGAATGAGTTGTTGAAAAATTATTCGAAAATGGCAAGAAATTGCGACACAGATTTGATGTAAATCGCGTCCAAAAATAGGGACAAATGTTTCCGTCACTTAAAAATACGAAAATGACGCATTCGTTTGGAATAAAAATTGTACGGGTATTGAGTAGTAATTTTGATCATCTAATTGACTACATATTTAAATTTTCTAATCAGCAGCTTCTCGATGTTTGCAGACGGATTTTGGTTTTTCCCGCAACTTCTGTCTTCCCATTTTCACGCTCATCAAAAACATTCTCGGGTCCAATAAATCGAGAAAAATAATAAGAATTTCAGGTACAGGATTTGCTATAATTATTCAATGGGATGAGTAATCGAATTGAAATTTGCGACGTTGAGATTGGTGTTGTCAAGTCCCGAGCTGCTCCAAGTTTGGGAAATAAGCGAATGCGTTAATTAATAAATTATATGTAATATACTTGCGCGTCAAGCGTTTACTTCGTCGAATGCATAGAAGCGAGTGTAGGCAGACTGAAGCCTACCAATTACGACGGCACTGGCGAAGTCTTACATAAATTCAAGGATAGAGCGCGCTCACCGCGTGATTCTCGCGAGGCTGAAAATGTCTTCTGCTTACAAGAAAATACATTTTTCAAAAGTCCCTTTTAGAACAATCCCAAAAGATTTACCAAAGAGCAATCGATTCATTCGTATCAAGTTTCGCGGAAGAAATTACATTCGTCCACGTTTCACTTTCGAGTTGTAAAAAAATGCAACGTTCTTCCTTGAAACAATAACTCGCAACGCCATCATTAAAAAACTAATAAACTATTTCATTTTATGTTTCAGGTAATTATCAATCACGCGCTGAATGAGGATGAAGAAACCCCACGCTCGTAAAACATGAAATCGATGCAAGGTATTTGACGCGGAGAAAAAAAATGGTTGAAAAATGGGCTACATTGTTTAGGAAAAAATTACAATTCCGAGCGGATCGCGTTTTCAAATTCCAAATTCGAGGAAGGGCAATCCTTGAAAATGCCCACGTTAAAATTCTGGGAAAATGTATTTTAAAATGAAACTGCTACTCTGGAAATGTTGGTTTCCCGTTACAGTTTGATTCTCGTTTTTGAAACGTGTCGCCGACTGTCGCCTCGGAAGAATCGATCATCGTTAACCCCCCGGTTTGTTTTAACTCAGCTAAGTGAGAACATGTGTATAGACTGCAATACCGTGTGGTAACAATTAACAATGGTGCATTGAAGAAGGCGTAATGCACCATACTCGGCGAGCCACATTGTTTTCACTTCGTTTAGCATATCAAGCAGCCTCTGAATAGAATTTCATGCAACTTATATATCCGCGTGTTTCACATCACTCGGGTATCAATCTCTCAACTATCAGTTCGACTTTATGCTCCGATGCTATTTCTTCACTCGAATTTCGTACCGTTTCCATACTATTACTTGATGGGTCATTACCAATTCTGTTCGAAGTATTTTTAGCATTTGTCGTTTGAATTACGTCCAAAAAAGGTTTTTGGACAATATCTCAGTTCCGGCAACCCCTGCGATCAAAATAGTCAGTATAAATATTGTACAGGAGGCAACTGTCTACAACTTTTGTTCCAACATTTGTTCCATAGGGTACACAGGTTTTGAGATATAGCGGCATAAAGTAGAGAAAAATTTTTTTTAAACTTGAAATTGTTTTCGAGAATAATAATCTTTTTTTTTCAACAACTTTTTATATTGTACACGTGCTAAAATATCAATGTATTTATTATTTTGTTTTTCCAAAATCACACATTTTTTTCTAATTTACGCCGCTATAATATATGACCCGCTATATCGCGATCAGTGATAAAAAATAAGAGTAAATATATTTTTTATCATTATAAAATGAGTTAATTGGGTACTCAAAATATTAGAATCGATACATAACATCGAAGTATCAAAATAGCGTTGATAATATGAAAGAACAGAAATATTTGTCGGTATTGTATAAGTAATACATCATCCGTCACGCAATTTTCGTAACGTTAGTTACGTCTGTAGAATCCAATGCATTTTAAACATGTAAAATAAGTAGGTATGAATTTATTGATCTACTGTAAAAAAAAAACTCAAGTAACATAATTCATTAATGGTAAAACATAATTTTTTTCCATTAACGATAAATTTAGAAAAATTAAAAACAAATTCTGCACTATTAATCCTTTGCAATTACTTCATTGTTTTAGAGTACATTTTTATAGCATTCTAAAGTCGAAACTTTTCCAATTTTTATAAACGAAATAATGTTTATCCTAAAAGTATCTGATGCGATGAAAAAATGCATTTCCAGACTTTTTCAAAACCGGTTTTCACGAATTCAAAAAGTTTGTTTCCAAGTTCACAGCGATCGCGGTGAATTGATCGATCTTTCAATTCCAGTGGTTTCTTTGATTAATGACCTTCCAGTTCATGGCCTGCGTTTTCCCAAATATACCTCGCGAATGGCACTCTATAAGCGCCCGACCCCTGACGCATACGGCGCAATTACTGCAAGATCGAGGGTTCTCAGCCGCAGACAAATGCAAAATACGGGGCTAAAACTGGTCATGGGTCTACCTCAACCATATTCACGTGCGCGCACGCATAGAAACTCAAAACGACACGATTCCTAGACATTAAAAATTCGTCTTACAAAACGTGCCCGAGTGACGAGTTTTTTTATTTAATTACATTTATTATGACAACATGCTAATCCAGTAGCGTCAAGTTTTTTAACTGATTTGTTAAAACCAATAAGAAAGCAAGAAAAATACAACCAGGTCGACTTTTATTCAGCCGGTTTTTTAAACTCGCGTTGAAATTTCCGCCGGTGATTTCAGTAAGTACGTTAAATGAATAACAAATTAGCAATGACTCATGTTGAGCCATACCTTGGCGCAAGTGACACGAACGATAACCCAAACTTTTATTCGAAGCGATTCGAATCCGGAGTCATTAATATGTGCGTTTGAAACATTAGTAATCAAATGCAAGAGTGAATTGGAAAGAAATATTTCTAATGCAACGTCATTAATTTTATTTCATATGCCAGCGTAATTTATTGAACAATATCTTCTTCTTCGCGAAAAAAATACGCAAAAATATTAGATGAAAATGCTTGTAACAAAAAATGGAATATTTTTACATTTTTAACCAGCAAAACATTTGGAGATATTCCTTAGCTAATTTGCATCAACTTTACGGTGGCGCTTTGAAAAAATATTTTTTTGCAAAAAAGATACATGCATTTGTTCAACGAATTTTTAACGGACTTACTGAACAAATGCATGTATCTTTTTTGCAAATAAACGTTTTTTTAAAACGCCACGGTAAAGTTACTGCAATAATTGTCCTGTGAACAATATGAATGCTCGAACATGAAAATTAGCTAGGAAATGCGAATTTTTCACTAGTAAAAATTGAAAAATTTCAATTTTTCGTTCCGAGTATTTTTGTATAATTTTATCACGTATTTTTTCGTGAAGAAGAAGATATTGTTAAATAAATTATGCTGGCTTGTTTATTGCAATTCATTTTGTTGCATTAAAAATATTTTTTTCAATTCAATCTTGCATTTGGCGGTAGAACTTCCACAGTAATCAGTGTTTCACGGAAAAAACGATATCGATGTTACGAACCATCTTCAAAACAATGTTATAATAATATCTTCTAAAATGACTCTTATCCTGAAAAAAATTACCGAGCAAAAGTTATTAATGAAAGACATTGTGGCAGTACAATGAAATTTGCTTCGGTTCTTGTCCTTAGAATAATTTTATTTTTCAACTGATTTGACTTCGCGACCACTCGTTTTGTTCGTAATTAGATTTTTAACAATTATCCTATTAAAAAATTTGAAAATAGTCCATCACTGAGGAATAACATTTATTTGTTTATCGTATTCTGTAAATAAAATCATGTTACTCCTCAATGATAAATTATTTTCAATATTTTCAACAGATGAATTGTTCTAAATCCAATAACGAACACAATGAGTGGTCGCAAACAAAATTAGTTGAAAAATATAAAATGTTAAGGTGGATCGATACTTTAATGCAAGGGCGAATTGAAAAAAATATTTATAATGCAACATAATTAATTACATTTAATATGTGAGTATAATTTATTCAACAATATCTTCTTCTTCATGAAAAA
>JABFQM010001500.1:0-20814 GCA_022816865.1 Zelostemma sp. ZL-2020
GACAAATAGATTCCGAGAGAAACGCATTGCCAATGACGAAACACGACTTTCCCGAGCATATCAAGGTGATCATTTCTCGGATTTTGTCGTAAACTTTTTTGCATTTTCTTTAATGCTTGGAATTTGTACAGAAACTGCTGGTGAAAATGGAGGAGGACTCGCTGATAACGCCGATGTGCGACACTTACACGAGTGTTACAATTTACTGCGATCATCCTGAAAAGAAGAAACTCGTAGACAAAAAAATCAAGTATCTAACGAAGAATAGGCCAACGTGGGACAAGGTAGCGCGGATTGCCCACGAGGAATTCGAGCTGAAAAACGTCGTGGAACCCGAGCAGTGTCGACTCGTCAGCTTCCATTTCTGGAATCCGCACAGCATACTCCAAACATACGAACCCCACAAACCGTTTGTCGACCCGGACACGAACCTGCTGCTGCAGATTCGAGACCTTAATAAGTCCTTCGTTGGTAAGGCAAAAACGCTCTTTTTGCATAAGGAATAAAATAATTTAGAAAATTTTTTGTAGATGTGCTGCATCTGAAAATCTACATCGTGACGCTGGAGACGAAGGAGGTCGCGGAAGAACCGATAGTTTTGCGCTGCGATGGGAATTTGACGGTGCGGCAAATAAAGGAGGAGCTCGCGAAAAAGGAACAAGATTTGGACCCGAACGAGATACAGCTCGTGCTACAAAAGTTCCCGTCAATGGAGACTCTCTTGGAAGATGATATGACTCTCGCTGAAAAAGGCATTGTTCTGAACAGCTCGTTCAAGATCTATGCCTCGCCAAAACTTGACCCGGACCCTTCCAAATCGTTCGAGGACAGCGTGCTCTACAAAATCGTGGAAAGATACCAACAAGCTATCTCGGTCAATTTGAAATTCCCGAATACGAGTTCCGATGGTTAGTACTGTTAGAGTTTTTCAAAGTTTTACAATTGTCATTGACGTAATTGTTTTTAACAGTGCTTCTGATGGAGCTGGACATCCCGATGATCGTGCAAAAGGAAAAAGAGAATAAAGGTTCGACGCCTATCACGAACGGTGACCTTTTCTTGGAGACGAACGAGGAGACTCTGGAAAATGGAGTGGTATGGAACAGCTTTTTTCACTCAGGAATTGCAAAACATCTCAAATTTGTTATTTGCAGAGTACGAAAGGAGCAGAGAAAGAAAAAGATGGCAGCTTGCAGTGGACGGCGGAAATGCAGGATCAAAGTAACAGCGAGGACAGTAGTTTGAGCGACAGCGACAAAACTTTAGTGGGCGATCCTCCGGGACTGTACGAGACCGTGTACGACGAAAAAACGAGTTCTATGCAGCCACATTTTATCAGCATTAATAACGCTAATGACGCGGAACTTCCGGACGAAGAGGCTGAGAAAAACGACACCGATGACGATGAGGAACCGGAAAAGTCTCGTTTTCCCCGACCGATCAATCGGCCAATCACGCTTGTGAGACCGGAGGATGAAAAGACGAATGGGGAAAAGGAAGATTGGGACGAGGAGAAGAAAGAATATTTGTTCAAAGTCCTTCCATGGGAGAAGAAAAATTGTGAGGAGATTTGCAGAGATTTTGTCAACGATTTTGTTGCTCGACTCTTAATGGAATTTGTGTTTTTAGGTTTGAAAGTTATCGTAGATAGAAGAATGCCGGTGAAGCAGTTCAAGAAATTTTTGGAGCCAGAATTGAAAGTTTCATCGGAGTATTTTAAGATTTACCAGCACTGCCATATGGAGAAATTCATGCCACAGGCTGAGCTCATGAAATTCGAGTACGAAGAGGAGCCTCAGAATTTCCAGATCCAGCTGGTCCGGCCATTGCGCAGCAACGAATTTAAAATCAAACTCTTCCAGTTAGTCCTTGACTCGACCGAAGTATGTTCAAAGTTGTTGCCGATTTGGAAATGTTTCGAAAACTCATCGAATGTTTTACATTACAGCCTTACAAATATCTTTACGATTTTATTGCCGAGAGAGGAATGACCGTTTCCAAAGTAAAAAGTAAGATTTTATTCGTCCTGAATCACAAAATTAACGATCGGCCGATGAAAGACTTGCGGTTCTGGAAAAAAAGCCAAAGGGGGCTGTCCAGTTTACTCACAAAATCCGATGAGCTCGATGACATACAATCGCTCATTGTGCAGGTAAAACACTGGAAAAGCGCGAAAGTTTTCGCGAATTTTCATGTCTCGATAATTTGCAGATTTTGCCAGAGGAAGATACTTTCCAGTTTAAAGAGGACACCATGCTTTTCATGAGAAGATGGAGCCCATCGGAATTGAAGTTTAGCAAGTTCGAAGAAGTAGTTTTATCTCGTTTCCATCAAAACAAAATGTCCGAGTTACTCAAAAAGGTAATTAGAAGTCGTACGACTAAAGCCGACCGAGAATGATGGAAAATTGTGTTTCATTGTCGCACAGATTTCACGAATATCAAATATTCCCGTGGATCATTTACAAGTGATGTCCGCTGCTGGTAAAGAATTCCCTTGCGACATGTCGGTCATGACTGTGCAGAATCAGCCGCAATGGAACGAGACGGTGATGCATATCGACAAATCGCCGTTCTCGGCGGAAAGTGGTACCGTCATTTTTTACAGGTAAGAGAAACGAGTGATGTTCAAAAAGCATTATTTTGGATTTTAACGTGCTTTTGTTGCGTTGCAGAGATAATCGAGAGAAGCCAAAGGAGCTGAACGAAACGGAGCGTTCAGAGCTGAACCTGAAAGAAATAATACGTCTAAAGTCTCAGAATCCGTCGTCGAATTTCGCGCCGCGTCGCGAGAAGGTGTTGAAAATCCACGTGATGCCAAAACCCACCTGCTGATCCTTCCACGACGATGTCTGCAAGGTTTTCGATACTTCTCGACATCGCGAATCGTGAAAAAAAGACTGTTTGAAATGAACGAGTGATTGTTTTCTAAACAATAGCTACCGAAAACGCGGATATCATCATGTAAACTTCGAGCTGCATACTTTTTTTTTAAACTGGCACAAAATCAACTTGAATGGGTTTTACAGTGGCCGAGTTTTGTAACGCGAAAGTTGTCATTTAAGTTTGCTTAATTTATTGTCTGCAGTTGGATCGTCAATTGATTCTTCTGGTGCGTTTTATTTTCGTTTTTACAACCGGGAACGGTGCGTAGGTGTCTAATATTGAGAATAACCCGTGTGAAAAGCATTTCTTTACAATTGACGATTTTCCGGTCGCCGGAGAGCGAACAGCATCTTTTTATCGCTATCGGCGCTCCTGCTTTCCTGTTTCAATATAGATTTGCTAAATACAAATCGAGATCTTTTCAAACTTGCGTTAAAAAATGTAAATATGAAAATAAATGAAATTATAATAAATCCAGTTTCTTAGCCGTGCGATAACGTTTATTTCTCCAAACTTTAATTGTTTTGTATTTAAGTTTGCATTTTGTAAGACATCTGATTTGTCAAGTTTCGAAAATTTTTCTTCCACTGTAATAACGTCTCATGTTCCATGTAAATTTCGTTCATCGCCAATGGAACCATGCATTTTTTATCACAAATCAAAGGCAAATAAAATCTGTAAAAATTCTATAGTTATCGACGAATAAAGTATTTGTATTTATGAGAACAAAGAGATCACGAGTTTCCTTTCCGCCCACGTGAACAAATCCAAAAAGCGCGAAATGTTCGAATTTTGTAAAATAATCCAAAAAACCTCTCGAGATAACAAAACTAATTTAAACATTCGAGACGAGATTCCGTTGATTCCTCAGAAGCCTGTAAAACAAGTGCAAAGATAAAAAGAAAACAACAAAGAACGGGCAATTTAAAAAAAGAACTTTAATTATTATTAATCGTAATAATATGATTATTGACAATGACGCGGCTATGTGCACATTAAAACATTTTATCTTACAAGACCAGCTTCTCTTGTACACTATATACAATAACTTAATATAATTATAATATTTGCATTATTAATAAAACTATTTATACTATATAATATTATATTCATTCTTATTCTCCAACACAGCGATCGTAATTCAATAATGAATACAATATTACACACTGGAATCGCGTTACAAAGATTTTTATAGCGAGACTTTCTTTTCCGGACCAAATCGTTATAACACGATTCTGTACATTGTCTTCTTTACCTTACATTTAATTTAGTCTTTGCCAACCCCTGTCCCGGCGTTGGCAAAGACCCGAACCGCTCTATACAACTAAAATTAATTATCATCTAACTTGGCATCCCTGGGGAAGCGAGGCAGGCGGGCATCCAGGCGTGGATGGTTCAGAAGCGGCGACGTTGACCTTACTGTTCGACTGATTCTCTCTAGATTCATCGGACGCGCAATTGCTCTTCGCCGTATTACTTTCCTTATCCGCAGGGTCCCGCAGCTCGTAACCTTCCTGGCAACGTGTCAATTTTAACCTAATGGGAGTAACTTTCGCCGACCTAACATTCTTGAGGTTCGTCGCCGCCCCAGAGTCCTGTTTCTCCGGCTGTTCCTCGACAGCCGCGAGTTCCCTGGAACGCGTAGCACTTCCATCGCTACCACGCTCCGAAGTTTCACCCGCGGCTTCTCCTTGCGGTGGTGGACTAACGCGCGTCTGCGCGCTATCCTCTGGAGTTTCTGATTTCCCGAGACGGATGATGAGCTTCGTCGTGGCCACGCCGCTCCCGAGTATCCAACTCTCCTTCTTCTCCCTCTTTTTCTTTCTCCCGGTCTTGTCGCGCTTACTGCTTTTGACCTTCGGCTTTTTATCGCTCTCAAAGCCCGCCATTATCATACGCCGAAACTTCATGCTCTCGCGCCTGAGTTCCTCGATCGTTGGCTTATTTGACATACTACTGAGCCGTTTTTTCGGTGGCCTGATCGCGCCTTCTTGAGAGCTTCCGCCTTCCGGAGGACCGATCATGCTATTCCCGAATTTGATCTTCAGCTTCGGCGGGCCACTGCTATTCACTATCGAACTCGCCGTCGGCCTTGTTTGCCGGCCACGACGACGCTCGGCGTTGCTAAGACCCGTTTTACGATCCCGGTACGCTCCGTTGGCGTCCTCGGTAAGGTCCAACGGACCGCTACGTTCCTTGCGACGTTTCTTATCCGTGGCGTTAGCGTTTACCACGTCTTTATAATCTTCTTTCGTGGGTATCGTGGTCATCGAAGTTATCGCTTTCGGGATCGTGATGATGCTACGACTCGGCTGAATCATGACCGGCGCCGCGGCCACGTTCGTCGTTGCGGAAAGGCCCACCATGTTCTTATCCTGAAAAAAATCAAAGTTTCAAAACCATTTCATTTTTGAAGTTACAAAAAATCTAAAATAAAAAGAAACAATCTCGTACCTGTGAGCAGTACTGCCAGAGCAGTTCCTTTTTCCGCATTCGCCTCAGGTTCGAAGTCCCGGACGCGATAGCAGCGCTCGTGGCCGTTGGAGTAACGACAACCGGAGCTTGTTGCGCGAGTGGCGGAATGGAAGACGCGGGGACGTAGTTCGCGTCCAGGAATGGACCTTTGATCTTGACCTTGAGCAGCCGAGAGTCCGTCAGCAAAACCTTGCCGGAATCCATGAACCCAGCGGAAGGCGTTTCGATAACCGGACCATCGTCTGCGGGTTTTGGGCCTTGCTGCTCCGGCTGCTTACGCGCGTTCAGCGCCGAGTCGATTTCTTTTTCAAGCTCTTCCTCGATGTCAGGCAAAGATTGATCGGTGGAGACGCCGCTGAACGAAGCCAGAAGATGATTCGTGTAGGCATGCGAGTGCAAGGACGACGCTTGCGCGTCGACCGTCGAGTTGTACGTTCGCATGTCCACC
The DNA here is from genome assembly GCA_022816865.1 of Zelostemma sp. ZL-2020. Classification (NCBI taxonomy): domain Eukaryota; kingdom Metazoa; phylum Arthropoda; class Insecta; order Hymenoptera; family Platygastridae; genus Zelostemma; species Zelostemma sp. ZL-2020. The sequence goes on from JABFQM010001500.1 coordinate 5,809, forward strand.
GGACCAGGAAGTAAAGGCAGGACCGTATCCGCGAATGCGTGATTCGTCGAGTCCGAGGCAGCGACACCTGGGCCCTCAGGACGCGACGCTGGCGACGAGAGTCGTTTATCCTCGAACCTAAAATGTTATAATCATCGTTAATATTCGAATTACAAATACGCTAAATTGTTTTCTAAAAAAGGCGACAAATCTCGAACCTTTTGTGCAAGGGACTGATCGCGACGGTGTTGTCCCTGTCGAAAGTATCCCTCCTGTCGGCGACTTCCGTCGAGCGTTTCCTTTCGCGCATGGTCCTAAATTCCGCGATTATTGTTTCGTGCACCGAGTCTTCGTCGGAATCAAAATCATAAACCGTGCCGACGAGTTTGTTCTGGATAGAATCGTCGTGAAGACCCGCGTTCAACGCCACGCTAGGAACGTGACTTCCTCTGCCTCGACCTCGACCCCTACCACGTCCTCTGGTTCGATACCCTGGTTGTTGAGAGGCTTTGGTGACACGGCCACGACTCCTCGAAGTCGAAGACGTTGTCGTGCTCTTCGAACTTTCCTGTTGTCGCGGGGATTTTCCCGGGGATTTACCCTGCAGCGACGTAACACGCGCCGACGTACGCGTCGGTTTCGAGGGTGATTTCTTTCCCGCCGGTGGCGTGCTCTTCGCCTCGGATATCGTTATCGTTTCCGGCGTGTTATTCGGGAAATTGATGCTGGATACGTCCAAGTGTTGCGCCTGCGGAATCTTTTGTCGTTGCGGTTCTTGGGGTTCTTGCAGTTCCTGCACTCGCTGTTCTTTGACTTGTCTAACAGGCTCTTCTACCGGAACTGCTGGTACCGGAGGCGGCGGCGGCGTTGGTATCTTCATTGGCGAAACCATTGCCGTGGTTAGTGCCATGTTATGTGACGATGAAGTAAAAGCAGCGGTACACGGCGATGCCTAAAAGGTAAATAAGTCATTATTACCCTATCAAAAAAGAAGGAATTTTTCAATACAGATAACGATTCTTATTTTTAATTCTTTGGAGTCAAATAACCAAAATGTTCACTTTGTTAATGGAGCTGACTGATCTGGAATTCCAAGAATCCATTACTTTCGAAGATAAAAAGCTTCCAATTTTACATCGTCCCAAATTACCTGCATATTGAGCGAATCTTCGATTGGTTTGGGCACGTGCGGAGGAAGAAGACCTTGAGGTCCCGTAGGGAAAGGCGCGCCAAAAGAAGGTGGAAAAAGCGCGGCTCCTGGAGTAGGATACGTTAACGGACCAGCGCAAGATTGCGACGGGAAAAGCGATACCGGGCCCTGAACATAAGGCCCACTTTCCGCGTAAGAATGATAAGGAGTCGCGTCAAGCGGTGGATACATCGGCGGCATTCCTTTATACGGCGTCATCGAGTGTTCTTCCACCGAGGAAGCGGAAGTTATCGACGATGACGTCGAACGTCGGGACGGCAAAACCTTGAAAAAAAGAAACGTCCATTAATACATGAAAATCCAAATCAAATTTAACATCCTTTCCAAAAAAACAGCGTGTTAAATTACCTGACTCTCGGCCCATCGCGTGTCAGGTCTGGACCCGTTGGTGTCGTAAGGAGAACTTCCGGGTCCGAAACCTTGCCTGGTGTCATCGGCTTCTTTATCCAATGCCTGCTCGAGCTCGTTCGCGTGCTCCTCCTCCTCGGAGTTCGGTAAACCCATGAGATGCCGATTCACCATCTCCATCGGCGTCATATCCTCAACTATCGGTGGTATCTGCTGCGTCTCCATTAACGGGGCTCGATTTTCCGGATGCGGATCCAAATGTCGTGACAATTGATGCTGCTGTTGCTGTTGCATCAACTGGTATTGCTCTTGCATGTTGAGGCCCAGCTGTGAATGTATCAAAGCCTCCATATTGCTTTCCGTAATAACCTTTCGTTTCAAAAAACAAAGAAAAACGTTCAAAATAATGCATAAGGATTAGGAACCAGGTAAAAATATTCAACAGGAGTAAACGTCGAGTTCGATCGTTCGTAAGTTGTACCTGAGTGAGATCGTTGGGGAATTGATGAGGGTATCGATGATTTTGTGGGTCCATGAGGGCGCTGAGATGCATCTGATCGACGGGATTGAAACCCTCGATGTTTGGCGTGCTCGGTGGAATGCAACGCTCGTCGGCGTCCGCGCGATCGTGTTTCGCGCGCTCCGTCGCTGCGACTTTCCCGCTCTGCTCGGGTTCATTCGCGTACGCGTACGGTTCCGCGTGCGGGTAACAACTTTTACGACGTTTCGTCTCCATTGTCTCTATCTGCTGAATCTCCTGGATCTCTGGCTTTTCCGGCATCGCGTTCTCCTTCGCTTCTTTATCCCGTGGCACATCCTGTTTCAAAAAAAGAATAAACAGCATTAGAAACTTGTCAAACAAACAAAAGTTCTTGAGCTTGAGATTCCGTACTTTGTTCAACTCGAGTTTATCCTCTTTCTTGACCTCCTCGTTAACGGCGGAAATGTGTTCCAGCTCGAACTGACTAGAATTCGACTTTTTCGATAGCTCCATCCTCAGTTTTTCAACAAGGTGTAAGGTCTCGCGCGCGCTGTCTTCTTTATCCTCTTTGAACAGGAACTCGTTATTAAAGGAGAAAGAAAGCGGCGCCGTGCGCTCCTCGGCGTCGCGTGGAATGACAAAACCGTCGTTATTGACCATGTCGTCGCTGAGTATATCTTGGTCGAAGTCGAAAAGCTCGGGCACGTTCGGATCTTTGTTGGCGACCCCGTGCTGCGGCGAGAAAATGGACTGCATGGATTTCCTCCTTCTTCCATGGAATTCCTGCTCTGGCTCGATCTCCATCTTCACGGGTTCGCTCGGCACCGGAGCCTCGTTTTTCCTGCCAATTTCTTGATCTTGCATCACTTTCATTCTTTTCTTCACCGGCTCCTCTTCTTCCACCACGAGCCGCGGCAATTCCAACGTCGAGCTGTTGTTTTTTCGATCCTCCGACTTGGCCTCGTCGAGTTTCCTTGGCTCCCCCGCCTTTTGACAGAATCAAATTTTTACTTTTTTTCGGGCTTACATACATAATTCGAGAAATAAAAATGTACAATTTTCCATGCCCAATTTTAATCGAATGAAAAAAATTCAGAAAAATTGTACAATTTTACAAGACTACACTTTTTACACAACTTTGAAACAAGCAATTATTTATAAAACAAAGACAACAAATACCAGACTAACTTTCTCCTTAAGCTCGGCGCATTTCGTCCGCGAAAGTTTGTCTAAATGTTCGCGCTTTTCCAGGAGTTTGTCGAGACCACGCGATGGCTTCTTCGGACTGTCCCTCTCGGCTCTGCGCTGCTTCATCTCTTCCTCGAGGGTGTTCACCGAATTCTTCGTCACCTTCTTAGCTTTCTCGATGGCCGTGGGACTTTCCACTGATTTCAAGACCGGCTCCACCGCGCTCACTACTCGCTTATCTAATTCGCTCAGTCTCTTTTCCAGTTTCGTGACCGCAGGCACATTCTTATTGCCGCATTTTTCTTCTTTGCGTGGTACTTCGCTCGATTTTCGCTTCCGAGCTTCTGGTTTCCCTCTTCCAGTAACAGCAGCAACTTCGTCCTTTCCTCTTGCTCCCGTTCCCGGCGTTGTTGTAGTTCCCGTTGTTGCTACAAACACAAAAACAGTTAAAATGCAATCCAAGTTTCAAAAAAATTACCAAAAAAAACCCGATCATACTTGTATCTGACTGCTGCGAATGCTTAACGGGTTGACCTGACTTCTTGGTAGATTTGGGCCCAGGAGGACCTCGTGGCCCATCATAATCTCGAGGCCCACGGAGCACATCCTGATCAGATGCCCGGAGCCGTTGTTCGTGCTGCTGCGGTGGTCGTTTTGTCTCAATTGCCTCGGCTGTGGCCTTTTTAAGTTCGGTCTCCGGCCGCGGCCGCGATTGCTCTTTACCGGACACTGCGGCTCGAGCTGGTTCACCTCTCTCAGTAAGCGGCGGCTGAAACTCGGGTCCATGCCGCCCGTCGGAAGTTTTAAGCTTCTTATCGGGCAACTTTTTGAGTTTCCGCCCGCTCGCCGCCGACTGACACGGCTTCTGCTGTTCGCCCGACGAGTCCAAACTCGAGTCGAGGCTCTTGCCGGATTCTCGCCGGGACAAACTCTTAGCCTTCGATGAACGCGCCAAGCCCGAGTCGCTCTCTGAAGACGTGCTCGACGACAAAGACTGTTCCTTCGTGCTAGGCGATGCGTGCTGAAAATTTTTCCGTATTCGATTAAAGTTATTGCACACAAATAAAAATAATTTTCGAAATTGAAAAGTTCCCCTCTTACCCTGCTTTTTTGCGACGAACTTTTTGCGTCCTCCGAATCACTGCTGCTGTCGGTGGAGCTGCTCGTGGAGCTGCTACTGCTCGAAGAGCTGTCGCTATTGCTGGAAGGAGCCGAAGGCACCGAAGGCGCTTTCACCTCCAAAACCTTTTTCGTCCTCTTCTCGTCCTTCTTTGGCGGCGTCGTCGGTTCCGACTTTTTCTTCGCTCCGTCCATAATTTCTTTCTTCGTCCGCGCCTCGGGAGCTTCCTGCTCGGGCTGCGCCGGTTTCGAACCCGAGCCGCTTTTAATATGCTCCGCCGCTTTTTTCGCAGCCTGACGCTGTGGCACGTAAGCCAAAATCTCTGAGCCGTCGCCGAATTCCTTCTCGAAATCGTAAACGTCGTTATTACGCGACTCTTTGCGCGATTCCTTGTCCCGCGATTGCTGTTTCTTTGGAATGCGTTCCTTTTGAGATCTCAATGGCTTGTTCTCGTCAACTGGTGACTTTCCTGCGTCTGGCACCTCCAGCATCGACTCCTTTTTACCCTGTTAATAAAAATAACGTTTCAAAATTCGGTTTTTCATGTACATTGTTTATCCAAAAAATTTCAAAAATCACTTGTGATCGTTGCATGATCTCGGAAGCCTTCTTCGCAGCCTGCCGCTGCGGTACGATAAGCGCAGAAGGAAGACACTCCTTTTTCTTCTGGGACTTGACGTTCTCCTTGTTTTTCGCCGCGTCGTCCGGATCTTTCTTAGGGAAGGATTTCTGGGCATTCTTGAGGTCCGCGGCCGAGAACTCCTTGACCGCGGCCTTGGTGATGAGCACGCTCGACTGCGCCGTCGAGTGATCTTGCGACTCCGAATCCGTGTCCGAGTAAATCGCCGCTGCAGAAGTCGGCCCGAGCCGCGCGTTGCTCAACAGCACCAGCTCGTCGCTGTCACTGTTCGACGCGCTGTCGAGTTCCTTCTCCATGTGTTGCAACGTACGCGAACGCGCACCGGCGGTCACCCGAGCGCTGTCGCTTTCGCTGCTCTCCGCTACCGGTTTATGCGCGCTGTTACTCGTTTTCTTCGGCCGCCGACGCGTCCTCTTCGTCTTCAGCTGAACCGCTTCTTCCTCTGTGCTCGAGTCTGGCTCGTGCTTAATGTTATTCTACAAAAAACATTTCAAATTAATACAGAGAAAAATATTACATTTACATCCACGCAATACAAGAAAACAATTCCGCCCTCTTCCATTTCAAAAATTCGTGACCCACCCTATTGTTCTTCGACTTCGGCGTCGTCTTCGCAGCCTTCGTTTTCTCGAGTTCTGGCTCGCTGCCGCTCATCGAGGACAAATCCGACGAGTAGATATTCTTCTTCTTCCCAATGGCTCCATTGAAATAAAGCTTCTTGCTAGAGGCCCCATTGAAATCAGGCTGCGGTTTCTTCTCGTCCGCCGATAACGGCGTGGGCGACGAAACACCGGCGATATTCGCGAGAAGTGAATCAATGTCGGGGTAATGATTATCAGCTTCCGCGTGCGAATACAACTGATCATAAATAGAAGGCCCGTGATTCGCAGCGAGAATCGCTGCCGTGGTCGACGGTGAAAGCGGCGGGCCCTCCAGAACTATTGTTTGCTTATGGAAGGTTTGCTCGCGTAGTCGCAGAAACGAGCGACACAGCTTTTCCCGCCGACCAACCATGTAGCACAGATTCCGCACGCGCTCCAAATCCTGACGCAGCTGCACGAACGTCCGCATTTTTTCTTTATCCGCTGCCTCGCCTTGCGCCCTAGCTCCAGCACCCGTCAACTCGCCGCAACGAGGTGCCAACAGTGGCTTATTGTGATTCGACTAAAAAACGCATTTTTAACATTAATATAAATCCAGTCTCTAAAACAAATTAAAAGGATTTTCCGATCTCGTACCCGTCTCTTTAACTTCCAGAAATTGTAAATATAAATTATTGCATCTGGGTCAGTTTCGAGCTGCTGGGTGGTTATGTCCTTTGCACTCACGTGCTTGTCGAACTCGGCTTCGATCTCCTGCAGTCTAAAATACAAATAAATGTAGTGATTAATATTCGCTCGAATTTGAACGAGAAAAATCAAATTTTTATCAGCTTACTTGGCAGCGCGCGCCTGATTCTTTTCCTCGGACGTCATGTCCTTGCGTTTCCGTCTTCTAGACTCTCCATCCTCCGAATCTGAGCCACCTTTGCCGCTGGATCCTGCGGCGCTTCCTCCAACCCCAACTTTGTCTTTCGTATTTGTTCTACCATGTTTCTCACAGTACGACTAGACAGAATTATGTAAAATTTAGTTTACATGCAATACTTTGTCACAATATGTGTTCGATTCTCAAGGTCAATGTCAATAATTAAAAACAGTAGTTATTTTTGAACTGATAACGTTAATGTAGAGAAATGTAATTAAGATGAATCATACTCGTAATTTAACCCCGTCATCGGCCATTTCATCCTCTATGATGGCTCTCATCTCAAGGCCGTGTTTAAAGGCGCAGGTCACATGATAGGCGGTTTTACACGTCTTTATACTGCACTGGATACAAGCTCCGACGCGCTCCCGACACAATACACAAATCAGCGCCCATCGGCTTTGCTAAAATAATAAAAAAACATTAATGTCCATTCTCGGACAATTTAAAGCTAAGCAGTGCTCGCGATAAGTACCGGAATGCTAGAAATTTTCGTGATCGGTTCCATTCTCTCAACGCAACCTATGCTGACTTCAGGAATCCAAAGCGCGCACGACACGTGGGCCCACTTTTGGCCGCTTCGCGTGCACTTCATTGCACCACCCTTATTGGGACAGAGGACGCAGTCTGGCCGCTGGCTCAGCGAACACGTCCTACACAGCCACGAGCCCTCGGGTATCGATGTGATCCCGTAACACGCTTGGTGTACGCAAATGTTGCAACAATCGCAGAACACCATCTCATTGCCTTCTTCCGAATCCGGCTGCAAAAAAGAATTTTTTTAAAAATCCAATCATCGATAGAAAAGACTTTGATGATAAAAAGTTTCTTACCGATCTACAAACGTCGCAAATGACGTTTTCGTCGTACTCGATACCCAGACCTTCTTCATTCTTCACGATGGTCTGTATCCTTTCCCAGCATCGTACTTCCAGTTCTTCAATTACTCTTTCTAACTGAGATTCGGACACAGGTATCTGCCCCGCCTGGTAAAAGAAAAACGGTGTTTAATTGACGCAATTGAATCTAAAATTATCAAGCAAAAGAATAAAAGTAAGCACCCGCGCTCTCTCCCCGTTGAGCACCCCGAGCCACGCGATGTCCGTGTCATCAAGATCATAAGCACAAGCTTTTTCCGCCTTCGCCGGTGTCGTGCTCAGGTGATGGTCTTCAGAGTTGAAATATTCGTCCTTCGATATTCTTATGTATTTTTTCGGTCTGTGAAAAGACGAAAGAAAACCAGTTATTCGGAAATATCTTACGAAGAGAAATAAAAAGTGAAGAGAAACGTACAATTTGAACTCGGGTGTGCCTTTGGCGTGCTGGGCGATGGGCTTCGTGTGGATGACATTGGGCTCGGGCAAAAACTCAGGGTTCACGGGGACCTGGACCCCTCTTTCCCATTCCTGTTTCCATTGGTCTGTGATTACACAGTATTCATTGGAACTGAGGGGTTCGCTATCAGGCAATTTCATAGCGCTTATAAGGTCCTTGCGGAAGAGCTCAGCTGGTTCGAGGGCCGAGCGGTTATAAATGTTGGATACTTTGACGTCACTGAGAGGCCGAGGCGTCCAGGATGCGCCACCCTGGCTGGAAGATGCCATCGTCTCCTCTTCCTCGGAGGGGCCCGGGGCCGCGACTGGCAGCGTCGCGCCCGACGACGCCGGGCCCAATCTTGCGCATTTGCGTCTTTTGACCGTGCCCGGACAAGCCGAGTCATTGTCGTTTCTGTTTATTCTCTTGCCTCGTTGTGCCATTCTACTATACCAAGTGACCTAATGGTATGTGGCACATTCAGACAATTGCGCATCCTACAAAAATTAAATTTCTGTCAATTTGTTCGAGAAAGTTGAAATATTTATTGATGAGAATTCAAGTGGTTTTAAATTACTTACTACATAGTTGTCCATATATTTATTATCTCGTGAATAAAGGTCTCTCAAATCTGAAACAGGAAAGCAGTTTTTGAAGAAAATTCGGAAGCTTCGAATAAGAAAGATTACCCAGGCCCGAATTTCGTTCGTACGGAAATAAAACCGACGAAAAGACACTTCGAGTTGGTGAAAAAAAAAGATGGCGGGCTTTATTTTTGGAAAGCGGTGAATTCGGAGCAAACGAAACGCAGGGGAAAAATTTACCCTGCAGGACCTCGGGGATTTTGCATGACGAATAAATGCATGAACTTGGTTCTGAAATGTCTCTCGATTCCGTTCGGATTTCTCAGGATTTTCACTTTCGTATCCGTCGAAGAAACAAGCGGACACTTTCTGAAAGTAAAGCTCTAATGAATGAATGAAACGTGTCAGAGAGTATGACCAATTAGTAACGCAGTTGATTACGTTATCAAAGGTAGAACATTTTTGTTTTCCAAAAACCAACTTCTTATCCAATACAAATGCGTCAATTAAAGGAAAAAATAACCAAATGATACAATGTTGGAAAAATTGAAAATAAACCTGATTGGCTGATGAGTTTATCGTATCGAAACTTTCCGAAATCCATTCCACGAGATAAAACCACTAATTACGAAAATTCCATGGAATAAAAGTCGATCCAAAAAATTGCCAAAACAGTCGGAAATCGTGTCCGGGACGTTTGGCGAATCTCGCCGAAGACCGCTCGAAAAGTCTGAAAAACATACTCGAAATCGAGAATGAGTTCTCGTGCGAACGAGCGAATCCCAAACAATCTCAAAATCTTCATGGGAAACATTGAAAAATCTCACAAGTCTGCGTAATTGTGGAGCTCCATGGTCCGGAAAGGCCAGTTTCTGCGTCCAAGGAAACGTGACATTCGAAAAAATGTGTAATCCCCGGTAGACTTTGGAAAACTCTCGAGATCCGCGAACTCCCGTGATTCACGGGTCCGCGGTCGAGTTTCGGAGCACTCGCTCTCAGCCCCGCGAGGTGAGGTTATAGAATCCCCGTTACAAACCGCCCGGACCCCACGGCGCACGAAAAAAATCACTCCTCGGGGTCGGCGGCGACGTCCCGGTGGCCTGGAAGTCCGGGTGCAGAGATTCCCGAAGGGTGATTACCGCGGTGCGGAAAATCGTCCTGAGCGCTCGGCGATCATGTAAACATTGGGGCCGCGGGTCGCGTCGGGGCAGCGGTCGCGGCCTATGGTCATGTCGGGCCTCGCGGGCCCTTGGTCACGATGTCGCGCGAACTTGGTAACGACGGTAAACGAATCCGCGGCTGCTTTTCGGGCAGGGTAATCTCTCGAGATGGTGTCACGAAATGCTTACGGCTCCATTACGCTGCTGCTGCTCCTGCTCCTGCTGCCCAACAACATTGACAATGTAGATGGCGCATGGATCGCGGGAGCCGCGCGCGCACACCGCAAAACGTAGGCCGCGAGAGGGAGAGAGAGAGCGCGAAGGACGACGAACGCAGGGAAAGCGGCGCGAGGAGATTGCGTTAAATATCCTTATTGATCTATTAGCCGACAACCGGAGCACGCGGGACTCGGCCACGAGGCTCGAGGAGACGTTGTTGTCCCGGCGTCTTTATCGCTCCCGCTTTCTCCGTCCTTTTCCCCGTTGACGAGAGAGAGGACGTTCTCTTCTTTTCGACTCTGCTCGGGGGCTTTGACTCCCGAGATTTTGATTTTCGTTCCTCGAACGCGAGGAAGCTGCCGAGCTCGTTATCTAGAGAATTATTATGGTTTTGCACGAGATCTGTGGCGGTTAAAACCATCATGCCTGAAAAAAAATTGTTTTACTGGCGAACGCAAGGGACACCGACCGCGCGCGATCTCACGTGATCGCGGGGTCGGGGAAGAGAGAGAGGGATCGAATTGATCTATGGATATTTTCGGGGATGGCAACCCTTGATTGGGACGTTATCGTGATTGGTCGTCCGAAATGCGCGGGCGATTTGAAATTTTTCGATGACGTTTCTCGATGTTTTAAGGCTTTTTTTTTACAAAATATCAAACAAATGTTTTTGAAAAAAAAGCTTATATATTCTTTCTGCGTTATCGGTGACAATTGAAATACATGCTGTACATATTTTTCTTGTATTCATTGTTCCCCTCTCGTTGCTACTATGCATGTATTTTCCAGAGAAACTTTCGATGGAACATAATTGACAAGTCGACATTCGAACTTGAATTTTTTCAGAAACTCTACACGACCCCAGTTCAATAAAATCTTTACTCTCCTGCCGATCTCCCTAAAACAAACAAAAATCAGTTAAAAACTGCATGTTTTTGAAACCGAGTACAAGAAAAAATTGATTACATTTTAGTGGCATTTTCAGCAACTTCGTTTTGCTGCGCGGAAGATTTGCTGAACCCACACGTCGCCCAAGACGCGATACTACAAAGTACCGAGAATTCTTCACTGACAAAACCGCATTTTTCCAAATAATCCTTTCCAACGTAGGAATTGAAGTCGCAGCGATGGTGACAACAGAACGCGATGAATAATCCATTTATCGATGGTTCGGACTCGTCGCTCATTGCATTGGTTAAACAGCGTAAAGTCAAATCTAAAAAATGAAAAAAAGTAGTCCCATAGTCGAAAAAAGTACCCATTTTTTGAGTTACCTGTTGCCACGCCGCAAAGATGTTTGGCAATGGCAACTTTTCGCGAATTATTCTGGAATTCTGGTAAACCGACTAATCTGAGATCGGCAATGTCCGCTCGAATTCGTTTTACATTCACAGACGATTTCTCGGTTTTCAACTTGTTATCGCTCTTATGCCTCAGACTGGAACGGTCGATGAGCAGCGTCGAAAAGCCTTTTTGGTCCTTCATCGCTTGGGCCAGCCAATACGTCAGCTTTCCTGATAATTACAATGCAGAACAATTAAATTTTACTCCTTCAACTTCTGTTTCCTCATGCACGTTTTCTACCTTTCCCTGCTCCGAAATCAATGAAACATGTATCTTCTCGGAGAAGATTCGACTGCTCCAAATGCGCCAACAAAGATGCGATTTGGAGCAAATGTTTCCTCGAATCGCTGCCATAAAGTGGATTTTTCAGCTCCGATTCCAGAACTGCGTGCGTCAGAATCTCGTCGGCAATAGCAGGTATTTTTTCTGGAAAACATGAACCTTTGTAAACCCCGGAATGTAAGAAATTGTAAGATTCATAAATCGCAAAAAAACCAAACCAAAAGTTTTATTAACTTTCTCGATTATCGCATTCAGCGTCGACGGACTAATTTGAGAAAGGGGAGTTTGCACTAGGGTAATAGGGTCCTTTTCCGCGTTATAATTTTTGACAACGTGGGGACATTTTTCCGGAGCTTTCGCGTTGCAAACTTTCAAGTGTTTTTTCAAGTTTTCCCTGTAGCAAGTGCTGAAACAAATTTTGAAAATTGAAAGAAATGCTTTAGGATGAAAAGTAAAATAACAAATACGAAATTTAGCTCACTGCGTGGGATCGAGGGGACACGCGATCCTCCCTTGACCTTCGTTCGCGTCAACTTCCTGGAGGGAAGTGCCCTCCAGATGCTCCCCGCAATATTCGTTCCCTTTTTTCACCGACATCCGGCAATATCTTTTCTTCCTCGTCACGAAGAAGTGGCAATGACCCTCCATTGCGCCCGAAATTCGTATCACAACTGTCACAATCTGTCACAACATAACCTGGTCGTAATAAAGTGAGGTTATGTTGCCCGGAATTCCAAGCGAATTCAATTCGCAGCTTCCAGTTCTGGTCAAATCGGTCAAATAAATCGAAGCAATTTAAATTCAAATGTTTCCTCGTCCCCTTTCAACGTCGGGCATTAAAAAAAGACGGAAGATGTCGACGCGAGACGTTCGGTCCGAAGGTTCATCTCTCTATTTATATTACCCCGCGTGAACTGCCATAACCTGAAGATCGTGTGTTTTTTGCCCGCTCGGGAAACCGCGTTTAAACTAACTTACCCGAGCTTGGCATGTTGATTGTTGTTGTTTATAAAGCGCGAGTGGAAATTTTCGTAGGAGGGGAAATGCGCTTCGGCGGCGAAGCGAAAATGTGACTCGGAGAAGGTTCCCCGAGTTAGCACGATTATAGGATGGTCGTACGATTCGGCACATGCCGACTCTTCAGAGAATGCGCCAAAAAAGCTCTGCTGCGATTTTACTCCGCGATACCTCGCCTCACGCCTCAGGAAGTACGGCAATTTACCCTTTCTTGATGTTTGTTTACATTTTTTCCCGTCTTTTTTTTCTCATTCGCGCTATTTTCGCCGACTTCATTGTCGCCGGACTATTTTTATCGGTGCGTCTGCTAATGACAATGAAAAACTTGGCTCGTACGCGGAAAAACTCTTCCTTTTATTTCCCATCGAAATTATTATGGAAATTCGATGTTTACGTAATTTTTGCTATTTTTAGGTAACTGAAATCTTGCAGTCCAATGAATTTACCAAAGAATTCCCCGGGCCTGGTTCGGTGAAAAGTTACGACTCGAATCAGCTTGGGTCCAACGACCCCATGGAAGATACTCGCTCCGAAGCGCAATGTTTATTAACGAAAGGTGAAAAGCTGGACAATTGTACACCAAGACAAAAATCAGCTCGAAATATAAAAAGGAACAATTTTCAGGAATTTTAGTGGGCGTTTTCGACGGTCATGGAGGCCGAGCCTGTGCGCAGGTGCTGTCGAAGCGTCTCCTGCGCTACATCACCGCTTGCCTGCTGCCGCCCGAGATCCTCCAGCGCCTCCTGGACGCCTCGACCTCTGGCAAGAAGCTCGAGATCCTGGAGACCTTCAACGACAAATTGGAGCTCGCCTCGGACATCCGGGAACTGTACGAAAAAAGTTTCTTGTCCTTCATCAAAGACCTTCTCAGGGAAAACCTGGACAAGGATTTCCAGATGGAGACGGCAATGGAGAACGCGTTCTTGAGGCTCGACAGCGACTTGTCGAACGAGGCGCTTTCTTCCAGTCCCGAGAATGCGAGTCGCACTTTCGCCGTAGCGATGTCTGGTGCCGTTGCCGTGGTCGCGCACATCGACGGTCCGCATTTGCACACTGCTGGCACGGGCGACTGCAAAGCCGTCCTCGGGGTTCATTGTGGTACCCGGAATCTGATTTTGAATCTCTCATAGCTCGGATTGTACAAATAATTAACGTGAACATTTAATTTTAGAGAACGAAGGCTGGTCTGCGAAAGTAATGACGGTGGAGCACGGTTCGGACAACCGGGTTGAAGTGGAGAGAATCCTGGCGGAACATCCGGAGAACGAACGCTCGACAGTGATAAAAATGGAGCGGTTGCTCGGCCAACTAGCCCCGCTGCGATCGCTCGGCGATTTCCGTTACAAGTGGAGTAAAGAAACGATGATGGACGTCGTGGTGCCGCTCTTCGGCGAGAATGCGATGTCTCCGAATTATCACACGCCGCCGTATCTCACGGCGAAACCCGACGTCGTTTATCATCGACTCACTCCAAGGTTCCGAGAAATTTATTCGGATGTGAATTTGTAGATTGTTCTTTAACAAATTATTCTTCCAGGGATAAGTTCCTGATACTCGGCAGCGACGGCTTGTGGGATATGATGTCGCCGCTGGAGGCGGTGCGATTGGTTGGCGAACACATGAGTGGTAAAGTGACGCTGAGCCCGCTGCGACTGCCCCGGAAGGGCATGCGTCTCTCGGATATTAACGAAATGCTGCTGCAGAGGAAGGAAGGATTGAAGCGCAAGCCGTTGGACGCAAACGCCGCGACTCATCTGTTTCGTAACGCCCTCGGCGGCACCGAATACGGCATCGACCACGGCAAACTCTCGCAAATGCTGACGATGCCGCGCGAGCTGGTGCGCGTCTTCCGCGACGACATTACCGTCACCATCGTTTACATGGATTCGGAGTACCTCAGACACTGCTCCGACTGACTGCCCACGACTGTAAAAAATATTTCGAGCTAAGCTGGCGACGACGACTACGAAAGTAACTTTTTCCGCGCGATGTTATTTATTGAAATAGTAATAAAGAATCGTTTGCAGAATTTTGCTTTTGGCGAGTTATTTTCGAAGAGGCGTTTTAAAGTGCACAGCAGATTATGTATTTGAGTAACAATAAAAATAATTTATACATGTCTGATCCACGATACAATCCTCGCAATCTGGTAATATTTACAATCTGCCCAGAGAGACGCTTTGCGTAATAAAAAAAAGAAAGCGAGAAGGATATAAGACTCGAGAAATAAAGACTGTGAAAAAAGAAAGCACGAAAAATATCGTCCGCTCGTTTCCCCGTGCTTTAGCGTCAGCTTCCCTGCCTTTTCTCGGTTAATACAAGCTCCGTGCGATCGCGCCTCGTCGCGTTTTTATCAGAGAAGAGAAAAAGTAAGGCAAGCGGTAATGGTCGGCCGAAGCTGTTTTTTTGTGCGGCACGGACTCAGCCCTCCTGTCCAAAGTCCTCTTTGAATTTTTCCAACTTCGCCATGTCGTCCTCGTTCTCCGTCGGTCGTGTCGTCGCCAACGACTTCTGCATGTCTTTCTGCATGGAAAAAAGGTCGTAAACAAATGTTTAAACGTCGGTAGAAACGCAGATACAAACCATGGTAACC
>JABFQM010001501.1:0-20808 GCA_022816865.1 Zelostemma sp. ZL-2020
ACCCAATCTAAGTTTGATTGTTTGCCTAGACATTAGGTCAATTACTGATTATTTCTGTTTCCCCATCTAAGTATATTTCTGGCCCAAGTCCTGGACCCAATCTGGACCTAGTATAGGTCAATTCTGGGGATAGCCGTCCCTACTCCACGCACTATTGCGATTTGGCAAAAAATGATCAAATGCGGAGATATTTTTTTCTCCGCTAGCTTGGCCAATTACGAACCGAAACATGGGCAATATTTTTTACTCCAGGAACTGGATCAATTATTGGACAATTATTTCCCTATTGGGCAAATATCGACCCAATCGAGCTTTGATTGTATGCCTAGACATCAGGTCAATTACTGATTATTTCTGTTTCCCCATCTAAGAATATTTCTGGCACAAGTCCAGGGCTCAATCTGGATCTAGTATTGGTCAATTCTGGGGATAGCCGCCCCTACTCCACGCACTATTGCGATTTGGCAAAAAATGATCAAATGCGGAGATATTTTTTTCTCCGCCAGCTTGGCCAATTATGAACCGAAACATGGGCAATATTTTTTACTTCAGGAACTGGATCAATTATTGGACAATCATTGCCTATTGGGCAAATATCGACCCAATCTAGCTTTGATTGTTTGCCTAGACATTAGGTCAATTACTGATTATTTCTGTTTCCCCATCTAAGTATATTTCTGGCCCAAGTCCTGGGCTCAATCTGGACATGGACGTCCACGTGACAGAGCGAATCTGGAGCCCAGGTTTTCTGGGTTCTTGCCAACGTTCCGCCGATATCTTACCGATGGTGAAATTCACTAAAAACCTAAAAATCCAAAAGTTTCCTTGTGTTCGAGTGCTGTGCCGAATCTTACAATAAATAACCAACTATGTACAAATTTGTTGTGTTTTCAGTGCAAGTGTGTTCTAAACGTTCTGAATGAAGGGTAATGATCGTTGGAGATGCCAAAAGATTGAGCGTATGAAAATTGCGGGAAATTGGTTGTTTCAGTACAACTTGGATTTCCGAGGTCTGTCGGCTGGGGGGACTGGCGGTTCGCCGTACAGAGGGGGCGAGGGCGGCGCCGACGGGGACGGCGGAGGCCCTGGAGGCGATGGCAGCAAGGGAGGCTCTGTCCCCGGCAGCGACCCGTCTGTCTGACAGTTCGGGATGGCCCGACGGGCCAAGGGAGACGCTCGCCGTACTCGGGTCTCCTTTCTACTTTTTTAGGTCCCAAGTTTCTTCTTCCACTGCGACCCTTCTTTTTCTTACTTCAACACCGCGCTTCTCTCTCATTTTCTTCGCCTTTACATTCATTTCGATCTTTCAAGGTCGAACTGTCGTCATGGCGAAGTCATGAGAAATGGATGAAAATTTTTTTAATGAATCTTTGAGTCATTTTCTGCAACCTCGCGAAATTTCACAACGTTTCACCGACTAGAACTTTGGGAATTAATTACCGAAGTTACTACGACACCGCGTTTTTCTGGAAATGAACTATTCCGCTCCTTTTCTTATAAATTATTGCGATGCACAACATTTACATGCAAATATGATTACATATGTACCTATTTACGCACGCCAATGCGCTAATGTAATAATCCAAGCTACGAATGCAACAGATAAAACACGAAGAAAATTGACTAATACGTTCAGCGCAAAGTCTTTAGCATAAAATCGTTGTAATATTGCGTTAATATGGATAAGAGAGAGGCAGCCTATCAAGTGTTCAATTTTACGGTGAAATGAATTTAATTGTAGCATTTTCTCGGCAAAATCACTCGGTCAAAGTTCACGTTTGACCGATGTCAAAACTTTTAATTATACAAGAAAAACGCGCGTATAATGTGTGATTTGAATCATATTCCACGACGGATGATACGTTATGAGTAACGATAAATAAAAGTGGAATACGAGTACCAGGCGGACCTTTAAGGGAGACCCGAGAGCGGCAACGGAGCGGTCATGGATGTACTTTGTGGCAAAGACATGCGGCATAACCGAGGGCTGAAAAACTAAACCGGCTAAGCAACAAAAATAATGTTTTTTAAACATTTTGGAGTGAAAAAATGCATTTTCAAACGAATGTCGGTTAGCCGATTTAGTTTTTCAGCCCTCCAACTGAAATTGCATTGTTTTTTGTAGTCTCCGGAAAAAAATCGACCTTTTGTAAATTGGCCGCGTAAATTGTATAAAGGGCTTCCTGATCACAGTGCCACGACGAATCGAACTTTTTCCTGGTTTAATCCATTGTTCTTATCAGCCCTCAAAAAATGTTTCCAATTTTCGAAGATTTGGAATTTAAAAATTTTTTTTCTTTTCCTTCGACGAATACGTGAAATAAAGAAGGGGAAAACAATTTTTAATCGATTGAAACTGTTCTTAAGTCTACCGAATGAAATTGAAACTCCAATTAAAAAGTTGAAGATCTTCCCTTTCCTCGTTTCCGCATTCCGCGGGAGAAATTCAAGTTTTTCGCACTAATTAACTCGAGTGATGGATCAGACGAGAGCACGCGAAAATTGCGGTTTCTCATCGGAAACCACGAAAAAGCCCTATAAATTAATAATTAATGTGCTAATTAGCCACGCGGAAATTTTAGCGAAGAAACGGGGCCGATGATTTGAATAAAATGTATGATTTTCTCCGGAAATAATCACATTCGACGGATAATCACTAGCGTTAAATATCGGAGATTAAGTGTATATCGCAATCAGTTCCTAGGCGTGAGCACGAGAAGCGAAAAAAAGAAATTTGTTGAAATCTTCGGTGCGTGTTGTTACTCGGTGCGCATGAAATATATACATACGTTAATTAAAATGGACATAACTTCGGGATTTTCCTCGCTCTCTGCAAATTTCGAGCTTTATATGAACTATTGAACAACAAAAAGTACACGGGACCGTCAAAGATTGTTCATTTTCCATGATTTTTCATGAAATCAATCATTTCCGAAGTCCAGACCGCCACGTGTCGTGGTGTCATGGCGGCCGCGACCGCGGCGCCGAGGAATTCGCGCATGATTCACGCAGAATCCATGAATCGTGGGAACTTAAAGTCTTATATCATTTGTTCACAAAAGTATCGACGTTTCATGTACTTTTTGTTGTTTTAAAGTCAATATTCGGCCCGGAAACTTGCAGGGAAATCGCGAGTCGAGCGTGGGAAAATTTGGAAGACATGTCGCTCGCGTATATTTGTACAAAGTTTGTATCATACTTATTGGCGTCATAGTTACGATGTTAGGTAGTAAATCGATCAAGAAGTTAAGTTTTGTATCAAAACTGATTTAAAAGCGACTATTGTTACTTTGTTGAACGAACAATCGAGAAGCGGCGCGGCACAAATATTTTCTAATGGCGGATTGTTGCGCGCGGAATGAGTTTTCACGGGAATCGATCGCAGCGCCACCCGCCGCGGCGAAAAATGGAACTAATGGTCAAAAAACGCTGTACGGTAGAGGGCGCTGTGTGCGGTTTTCGCATCTTTTCGGAAATAGTTACTAGGAAAAATGGTGTCGAAAATATAGTTCTTTTTTTGTTTTTCTCGGGAGATCGACGCAACGGAAATCGCTTGCAGCGCCACCCGCCGTGGGGAAAAATGGAACTAATGATGAAAAACGGCCGAATCGTAGTAGATTTGAACTTTTTGACGGATTCTCGATTGCAGAGGGCGCTGCGTGCGTATCGGGAATTGTTACTAGGATTTTGACATGTAAAATAAAAATGGTGTCGAAATGATTTTTTCGTTTTTCTCGTAATAAAATAAGGTAGAATTTGGTCGGGCATTGAAATAGTTTTCGAGTTCGTTAGATTTTCTAAGGAATCCTAAGATTTTTTTACCGAGAATATTCGATAGTTGCAAATAGTTGTATGTACATAAATTATGTACATTGTATAGCCCTTTATGTACAATGTTATTTCATCTTTTACAACTCCGATAAACAATAACAAAGTATTTCGAATGAGCTTAAAAACCGCGAACGTAAACTTTTGGAATTATGATATTTTGAGAATAATAATTTCGGGAAAAATTGCCGTTTTGTATCGAAACCTTTTTTTTACGAAAAACACGCGAAACCGAATTTGATAGATTTTAGAAACATTTAATATGTATGTTATGTATTCCCGTTATGTCATTCGCATATTTCGATTTCGATATTAATTACTCGAAATTAATTTATTTAATAAATAAATCTACGAATATAATGATTGTAACTAAGATTTTCGAGAGGGTAAAAAGATTAATAAAAAATACTATTCGTCAAATAAATTAAGCCGTGTCCATATTTATACCCGGCGAAAAATAATTTTTTTTTTACATTCAATAATACTTTTTTTATTGAGCAATATTTTGTACATCAAATTTCGTTTTTAGCACCTTTTTGGAACAATTTGGTACTTAAAAAAGGAGATACATTTTTAGAAATCCAAGAATTTTTCTGTTTCGATGCAACAAAATTGGAAAGATCGCAGCGCCATCTTTGTTACGGACGACGTTAAATTTTCAGTCAAGTCAAACGGGTTTTGCAGGCACATCGGCGATTCGATGGGAAAAGAGTCTAGTTTTTTTTCCAATTCCCCAGATCGAATAAAAGACATCTTGCGAACGGACGTACCTGAAATGGGACACATAACTTGCGTTTTATAATCAAATCCCGCGTAGAAATTGAAGAAACCCAGCAACCAATAAGTTATCGGTGGATGCACTGCCCCTGAGCATACTTTGTCGCGGAGCAAAGTTTCCCAATCTGAAAAAAAATTTAAAAATTTTTTTTTCATTGCCACTTCGTGAACGATTTTTTCGAAAAAAAAAAAAAAAAGTTTCTCAGAAAATTCTGAAAAAATTCCTATGGCATTGTTTTGACGTGGAGAACAAAACACGTGAGGGGCGAAAAAGCGAAATATTCAAAATTATAGAAAATAAAAATTCCATCTTTTTAACGGTTGGAATTTTTTTTGAAATTCTTGCAGATTCGGATTCAGTGGCTAAACTTACTGTGGGAGTTTTCATTTTCCACCCCCATGACGTCATCGACGCTCGGAAAAACGTTACTTTTTTGCAAGTAAAAAATAACGAGCCAAGAAATCACGTGAGAATTAATTCCGGGCACGAATCGAATCCATTTTTTGAGAAAAAGAATCATTCCTCTACACTGCGGCAAAACTTCAACGAATAATCTGAAAAAAAAAATTTATAGTTAATAACAATGACATTAATTAATTAATTTTTCATTAATTTTTTACCGGAGTAATTTCGTTTGCTCGAGGGTTGAAAAAGAATCCGAAAACGCGACGTCGCAATCGATTCTCGTATCGCAGTGATAAGCCCTTATCACAGGTTTCCCAGCATTCCAGAAAATTTTATTCACCCGGAAATTATTGCTGCTTTTCAAGCTCTCTTCAACCGCCGTGAAATTGCCTGTAAAAGTTCGAAAAAAGTTCAGTTAAAATAAGTGAGCGTGTACAAATAAGTGAACTGGAATTACCAGAATCGAGGAAAATGTCGACGTTGCTTTCCGGAAAAGCCGTGTTACAAATTCGGGACCCAAAAATGCGCGGCTCCATTTTCACCGCGTCCCTAAAATCGTCCAGCACCCCGATTTCCGGCCGCACCCGATCCGAACATTTCGTCAGCACTCCAACATACTCGTCCAAATCGCTCAAATTTTCCAAATTTCCCGCCATTTTCCGCGCCCCAAATTCCCCGTTCCTCAGAAAATATTTATGAGTCGCGTCTCGAACATGAAACTCGTAACTTTTCGCGTTTCCCAGCCAGAAAAGCGAACACGCCACGCAACCGTCGAACACCGCGGGCCCCGTCACATTTTTATCGTGTTCCGGCGAAGTCAAATGATAAGAAAAAAACAGCTCGGAGCCGAATTCCAACCGACAAATCTCGCATTTAAATTTCTGAACATCGTACCAACTCGCCAAATTTTCCTCCAACTTTGGGACTCTTTTTTTCATCTCCGATTGATTTTTTACGTGGACAAGTGTCATGGCGTGAGTTTGTATTTTCTCGTCTTCGTTTTCGATCGGAATTTCGCAGGCGAAACAGTGAATTTGGTCTTCCGAAATTTCCTTCATTAACAATTTACAAAGTTTCAAATCGCTGAATTGATTTCCGCAGTTTTCGAATTCTTTATCGTTTTCCTCTAGTTTTATGGCGTTTTCCATGTGATTCGGGGAGCGACAATGCTCGAGGAATAATTGAGTTTCGTTTTTCATTTTTTCCGTGCAAATTATGCAGTGGATTTTTTCGTGCAGCAGAAATGAGGATTTGGAGCTGAGTCGGAGGCGACGAAGTAGCTGCGGATCCGGCTTGAAAATGTTGGCTTCTCCGGGTTCCAGGAACGTTTGAACGTAGGCGATGTTTTTTTCTTCTTTAGCGTTGTTGTACACGAAAATGCTGTCGTTGTTTAACTGCAAATTCAAATTTAATTTAATTTTATGCAAAATCAAAAATTTTACAGTTTTTTCCATAAAAGTTTTTCAGATTTCGACTTATTTGCTTTTTCGATTATGCGAATTATGCGCGCAACAATTCGTGACAACTTCACCGTGGCGCTTTGCAAAAATATCAATTTTCCACGAAGATACGTGCATTTGTTTAAAGAATTTCCGCCCTGCTTAGTCAACAAATGCATGTATCTTTTTCGCCACGGTGAAGTTGTTCCAAATTGTGCTCTTAACAATATGAACAATCGAACCCGCGAATAAACTAAAAAACAAAAAATTTTCACGGAAAAAACGAGGAAAATTTTCCAAAATAAAGCGACGTACAATTGTTTTCGGGGAGTCCGAATGCTCCTTTTCGAACCTCGAATCTCGCACGTTTTCGAGGACTTTTTCGACGTGTCGCTCGTCATTCAATACGTGATTTTCCCAATGATTCGAAAGCGAATGTTTCGTTTTACACAGAGAACAATACGCGTAAAAATCGGCGATCACGTCCGTCTAAAAATGCATTACAATCACAATTACAATCAAGTTTAACTTTAAATTATAAACAATTGATTTCTACCAGTTTTGACTGGTCTTCATAAATAATTAAACGCAATTGGTGTTTAAAGCTCAGAAGGTGCAGCGTCCATTTTTCTTCCTCGTCAAATGTTTCGCAGCAAAGTTTGCATCGCGCGTAGAATTTTTTCGGCGAGTCCGGAAAATCCTGGACCACGTGATTCGACGCGATTTCCAAAACTCCGAATCTCTAAAAAAAGAAAACTCGTTATTCGAGCTCGGAAAATTTGGGTTTTGTTCACCTGTTGTTTAATTTTTTGCAGCTCTTCGAACACGTTTTCCAAGTGTTCGGTTCCCGATAAATGTTGCTCCCAAAAGGTTTGTTTATCCGCGTTGAAATCGCACAAATCGCAGTAATCGAAAGACTGTTTAATCTGGAAATAAAAAAATGAACAATTAGTGTTTTTTTCATGATTTCTATGAATTTTGGAACTCGAAATTACCTCCCCTTTATTTTTTTTCGAGCCGCTTTCATTTTTTCCCTCGTTTATTCGTTCGGGAAATGGTTTTTCCTCCTGTTGAAAAAGTAATCGATAAATTTGGCTGAAAATTTTTTTGGCGAGTCTTCCAGTTACTTTTTTCAACTTCCCGAAGTTTCAGAACAATTCACCGTCTAGAACTTGAGAAATTAATTATCGAAGTCGCGGGAAAATACATCGAAAAACGCGGGCCGGCGGCCATCTTGAAAATCACGCGCGTCGTAATTTTCGGATTGAAAATTAATAATTCATCGGTTCAATTTGGATGCATTATTTTTCAAACATTTTATCGAGAATTTTGAATTTTCGAACGTTGGCAATTCTGGAAAAACACGAAAAAAGCAAAAAAGTTTACTTCATTCTTTTCAAGTTTCCTCGTCAATTGTTGCTCGCGGTAAAGTAAATTACGCTTGTGTCTTTTTCCATTGACGTGATTCGTCCAGTCCTCGGCCAAAAACACCGTGACCTTGCAAATTTTGCATTCCGCGATTTGTTTCTCCTGCAGACAAAAACAACAGTTTTTTTCTTTCGCGAGAACTGAAGTTCCCCAATCCGCCACCAGGTGGATTTCGCCGCGATTTTAATCGATTTTAATGTGCAATTAGAAAGATTACGCTTTTTAAAGTCAAGAAAAACAAGTTGCAATTACTAGAGTATAATTAAATACCTCTGAAGGAACGTTGTTCACTTCTCGTACTAATTGTTGTTGTTCTGTCTCTGGCACTTTCTGCGTGTAAGAGAGAGACGAAAAAACATTACGATTCCGTGGAGCGATGTTCGAAATATTTCGAATTAAATTCGAAATTACAATTGAATACAGAAAAACAATTCAAAAATACAGAGAAAAAAAACAATATTTCGTATTTTTTGCATTTTTCATTTTCATTATTTAGGACCCAAAAAAATCAATTCTCACGTGATTGGAGTTTTGCCTCAAAGTCGTGTGTATGTAACCTTCGATGTGTTGCCAGACATTGTTTACATGATGAATCGGACAATGACAGACGTCGCATTGAAAAGAGAATGGCGGCGTTTTCAGAAAAACTCCGTTTCCCACAAGTTTCTCGCATTCTTCCTCCGAAAAACACGCGAGAGCTCCGGAAATGTCGCGCGCGTTCGAACGGCACAAGCTTTTGTGACTTTTATCGTAGGTTATGTGGTGCGCGGCTTCTTCATGATTTCGTAGACTCAAGTTGCACGCGTGACAATGGAACTTTCCCGCACTTTTACTGTAAATGCGGTTCGCCGCGTATCCTCTATAAATGTCGTTCATTTTAACTGATTACGGCTTTCTTAACGTTTTTTGGTATCTTTGGAATGAATTTTAGTACGGATCCCCGGGGTTCCTCGGAATTGTTGAATCTTATCTCATTCTTCGTTTACGGTGTTACTTTTGTGTGCGTATATGCTTATCGGTGCGTGTCCAATCACGGCCGCGGATCGCGTGGGCGCCAACGGAACCAGCGCCATCTTTGAACTGACATTCTTCTGGAGAATACGATTGGTAAGTTAGGATTTTCTCTTATCATTTTATTTTTACGAATGAATCGATTAAACAAAATTTATAATAATTTCTGCTACGATTCCAACACTGAATAAACGTTTCACGCGATTTTGAACAAAATTCAGTCGCTGCGTTCGGAAAAAAAAAAATTATAATAATTTTTTTTCGAAATATTAAAAAAAAATTGAGATAAAAATCCTTGCATTGTTTTTTATTTCTGAATTCAATTTTGACATTGAAAAAACGTGGGTTCGTGTTTTTTAATCATAATTTACGAATAAGTTTTTTATTAAAATTGTTTTTTTTGGTTAAAATCGAATTTACGGATCCGAAAAAATTCAGGTACGTTCCTGAGCTATTTGAAGACGTTATTAATTTTTTTTTAAATTTTTGATTCAGAACTTTAAAAAATAAAGAATAAAGTGCTCTTTTTTTCGAACTTTGCCGGTCACCAATCCAAGCATCAGCCGCGCTCAACTGTGCTTACCCCAACCGATCGCCGGAATTTCTCTCTAACTGCGTGCAATGTCCCAATAAATTGTTCTAAAGTAGTTTCCCCGCGACAGAAATATTTAAAATTTGGACTACTTATAAAAAACAAACATTTCTAATTAATCAAGAAAAGCCAAAAACATCGACCGTTCTGAAGCTGAGAAAACTCAAATCAAAGTCACCAAAAACTGTTATTTTTCATTGTAGTTTCCAAACGCCGCGACAGATTTTCTTTAAAATCTACCGGGTGATAAAGCGCCACTTTGCGGACATGAAAGAAGTAAAGTCGAACTTTTCGACCGTCTCATTCCGAAAACATAAACACAACGTTCCAGAAAATGCTTAATACTCAACAAAATTGACAACATGACACACAAAATTGCAGAAATGCAATAAAGTACCAAAAAAACGCTGAAAATACGCTCGCTTTAGTCAGGCGCTCAGTTCTTGAGGGTAAACGAAGAGAATCGAATAAGTCGTCGGCGGTGGCAAAGCGCCATGAGGGGGTAGTAGCGATAGCGAGGGTGAGGAAAGCCGGCGCGAGGGTGGAAAAGCTTTAGTGTACGTCAGTTGCGTGACGCCAGCCGCCGCCGCGTACGACCAAATTCGCGTCAAAAAATTATCCGTCCGAATTCCGAGTCTGTCCACGTGCTCAGTAACCATATTCTATGTCTACCATACAATTTTGATCACCGGCGTATCTCCTTTTTGTTAGCTACCCGAATACATATGTATATTTCCTAGCAACGAAGACGAAAAATGTTTGTTGCTACGATAAAAAGTGCCTCTTCTGCAAGAATTACGTAACCTTGCTGAAAACTTGGAATAAGATGCTGTAATTAAGGTTTTTGTGGAAAAATGATCGGCAATGTTCATTGTTAGTCTGATAATTTAAAGGTGAGTAGTCATGAAGTTTGCTAGTTTTCACGGTGAAGTTGAAAAACATAGCAATCACCTGATCTAACCTGACCTGACCTAACCCAACCTAAGGTGCGAGCGGAGAATGCATTTTTCCATCAACAATCAGCTTCTGTTGATGATTTCCGAATCGAACTAGTTTCAACCAATCAAGAGTGTCCAGCTGTTTGAAACTCTGGTTATTCCAGCCAATGATATTTCCGGAACTTGTCCGATAAATATATGCCCGCTAACAAAGAACAACTAGAACCGATAATCATGCAAGTCGGAACGGTTAACATTCGCGTGACTGCGGGCAACGTTATTGAACGGAGAGTTGAAATGAGGTCGCATCCACCGAAGAATTAATTTGCTTCCATAAATAAAACAATCATTATCATCTTCCAATTGCCAGTAATCAGGACACTCAGCCCAAAATTGCAGCATGGCATCATTCAAAATCATCGATTTTGCCTGGCAGATTATTGAAACCTCACACGTGCCCTTGCATTTCCAAGTATCAAATTCCTGCTGCTATTATTCCGTGGCTATGAACTTTCAAATCTTCCCACTTCCATAGTTTGGGATATTTTTCTGAATATTCTTCTTCAGAGTTCTGAGACAGACACGAGACACAAGAGTTCAAGTTCGAAGACAAGAAATGGCTTAGTCTGAAGGCTCGCCTTTTGCCAATTCTTATCTAAAATATGGTGTCTAGTGTTATATACTCGTAATTTGTACTATTTCTGTTATTTTGTGCTATACACTACTTATTGAAGGCAATAAAGACATTTATGATTATTATTATTATTATTAAATGTAAGAAAATAGAGAAAGAGACAAAGTAACCGAGAAAGGGGGAAAAGGGCTGCACGCGTATACAGACAAACACAAATTTAGGGGTTGCCCAAGTGTGTGATGGCGGGGGAGGATGCATATGCACCGCATGTACATACATTCGATGCATACATCGCTGAATTGCCATGGAAACTCCGACTTGGGCTACACCACTGATATTCCTACCCCACAGGGTGCACCGGGTACACTGGTACAGCTGCAGAAGGAGCTAACTGTTTTCAAGGACACGTCTCTTTGTGGCGTATCTTCACACTATCGATTGCCTATTCCGGCTGTTTAGGCGCAATTGTACAAAAGAATAGTACAATGATAGTAAAATTAGTTTGGGATCAATTGCGCTTTTCCCATTCCATGATTTCAGATCAGAAGTCAAGGGATGATGTCTAAAGTGTCATTATGCATGCAACAATGATGTTATTGTCAAATGGTACTTCCATATCGACAATCGCAGGAGCTATAGAAGAAGAATATGCCCAAAGCGAAGCAAACAGTGGTCTCTGCGACGGGTACATTACCGATCACACGGACCTCGCTTCCGAAATCGATTTCGACGAAGCGGAGTATCGCAGAGAGCTCCTAAACGACGTACGTGCAGATTTAAACTAGCGCTGAATTCATGCTTTTAAAAGGATTTTCTTCTGTTCCAGAAATGGCGAACGTTGTTCGACAAGGTAACAATGATTTGGGGTAAGAATATTCTTGATGCGAATGGTTGTGATGCTTTTCAGTTCGATCCCGAAGGTTTCGGCGAAATTCCAGTGGAAGAGTTTCTGGTCGCCTTGAAGAGCGCGGAATGGCGGTTAGAAATTCCGACGAGCAAGAGGGACATTCTTTTGGTCAGGGCTAAGGAAACGAGGGCTGGGGCCATCACTTTTCAGGACTTTGTCAACGTGGTAAGTCGAATTGAACTATATAATTCTTATACAAAATCAGGCATTATTTCGAATCCGCTTAAAACACCATTACATTACAAAGTTTCATTATGCGCTTGTTATCACGAGCAATGAAACAGAAAAAGAAGCAGTTCTGACGTGCAAGGGAACTCCCACTCTGAAGGTCGTTTGGAACGTAAACAATTCACTTTCTGAAAGTCGAGAGGAGATCCCTCTCCCGAGAAACAAGTGCAGGGCGCGGGGACCTGATTGGCCACTCGCCACTCGTCGAGAGAGTGGGGGTAGTTGGGGTAGCTGAAAGTTAGAGAAGCCGGGAGAACGCTATGTTCAGAAAGCGAGAGTTTCAGAAAGCGGGAGTTCAATGTATAAGAAACTAGCCTTGCGTAGCTCAGATGGTAATTTGTTTGAAGATCGTGGATGGTATTTTCGTTGAATTAATCCTAACTCATGACACGTGCGAAGTTGGCTAACGGTGAAAAAGTATTACACGTGAAGTTAGCTAAGTAATGCTTTAATTGTGGCAATGTTCGAATTGCTACATTGACATGAATTCTCTAAATTCTCTTAAAATAAGTTCAGAATGACGACAAAAACAACATTATGCAATCGCACGCTAACCTCTTTTAGTTTCTTGAAAACTATAAGAAACAATATAAGCTGCGTTATGGCGTAGTGTGCACACGTTGAAATGTCGATAGTACAGTCAACAGAAGATTAACACAATCAACAAAGACAAAGATGCCAATTAAATGCAACACACAGATGAGAAGATGGAAGATGTAAGGTCATTTCATCAGCCATTAAGTTGATATGCATTCATTCGATAGCGAGGACATAGCTTCTCATCTGAATCATCTCATCTCCCGTGGAAAATTTTTTCATATACATATAGTCATATATGAATTTTGAACATATGAACTCTTCATATATGATCATATATATATAATATCATATCATATATATTATCATATATATAATATATGATAATATATGATAATATATGATATTATCATATCATATATATCATATATTATATATTATTATATATATAATATATGATCATATATGAGCATCATATATGAACATTATATATGACCATATATGATCATATATGAACTTTGAAAATATATGATTATATAGAAGATTTCATAATTAACATGAAATAATAAATCAATGTAACTAATCATAGACTTTTCATTAACTAACATTTCCTCCCATGGAACATTTTTTAATATATGAAAAAATTTTCCACGGGCTCTTTCATGTCTTTTGTTCTCAAAAACCGAATGGCGGCGTGAATAAATGAAACTACTACGTCCAAACACGATTGAAAACGAAAGAAAAAGATAGAAAACCCTCAAGTTGATATAAGAATATGAAAAATATAAAAGATCACGGAAAACGAACAAATAATGAACAACGGAAGCCGATCGAAGGATTGAGAAAAATTGGCTATTAAAATGTGGAACGTCCCGTCTTAAGATATTAAGAATGGACTTATTTCTGGTGACTGGTCATTGGTCCCCGCTGACACAGTGCATTGTGCTCTTATTTGTTGAGCCGAAAATGCTTCGGAAAAGGAATTCCTCCTGGACAATGCCGGCCGGCGGAGGCTGGGAATTGTCAGATAAATAGTGTCACAATAATAATCTATTCATTTAGTAGTGGACGAAGGCATGCACAACTGCACAACCACGCCGAAGTTTGCGTCGGCTTTTTCCTTTCTATCTGCCCCCTTTTTTCGAGCGGGAATAATCATGACACGTGACACGGGTGACATTGAGTACCAGAAAATCGGCCCTCTAGTTTTGTCATCGGTAAAAGCCATTCGGTCGCGTGCATTTCGCTCTCGAACGCCATTTCATCCCGAAAAATGTCCGAAGCGATCTTTCCGATCCGAAAATTGCCCATTGTGCGAGTAATCTTTTCAATTCGGAACTACGAGTTCGAAAAGCTGGAAATAATCGATCACTAATGGACCTTATAATTCGATAAACTATAACGTTATGAATAACGCTCTTCGAGATTAAAAACGTGAAAGATTCTCTTCGCGATCGAAAAGTTTTTAGAGGAGATCGAGGGGGATATATATAGATGTACCCATGATTTTTTCGAAGCTAAACGGTAATGAATCGAATTCGTGCGTGTCGCCTACCACGGCCTCCGGATTATCGCGAGTGATCTCATTTTATGATCAAAAAGCGTCTCGGTGTTGTGTCCTCGCCGGTAGTGGGCAGTGGGCAGTGGGAACACCTTGATTTATGAACACAAACAAGGTGGTCCCAGCGGCGATTTCATTATACCCGAAGATCTTCACGCTACGAATCGATCAAAGATTCACAGATATGTTTATTTCGGAAGGTGACTGAACTCTACGAGAACCGCTTTATTAGTGTGCTCTCTACACGCTTAAATTAGTCACATTTTCAACAGTAACTAATTTCAAATTAGTAAAACTTCGACTAATTCTAAATTAAGAGAAACTCGGCTAGGTTTCAATGAGTTTCTTTATTCCAAGGCCAGTTTGTGGGAGGTAAAAAAAATGTATCCAGCTATGGAATTTCGGGGAATATGTTTTTTATGCCGGCGCGTATGTGTGCATAGGTGTGTGTGTGATGTAGACAGGTAGATCGCGGGGTAGACCGCTTATTCACAGACCACACCTAGATTCACCTAGACCTATAGGAGACTACTATAGTAGCTCATAAATACTAATGCCAGGAGCAAGAAAACCAGCCTAAAAGATTAGCAACGCGGCAAACGCGGCAAACGCGGCATAGCTAATAATAACAGGCTTCGTCGCGTAACAAGTGCACCTTTTCAGTCGATTATAATCCGGAGAAACTCGTTTCCAGAATCCGCTTTTACGCTTGGAACAAAGGCTTTCATTACGGAAACTTATCGAGTGCACACTGAGAAAAATTTGCTCCGTAATTGTTGAAGTAAAACATTCAAATTGCGCGGCTCTAGGGCTTTTTTCTTTTTGTCACCATAATACATAGGATGTTTTGTTTTTCCTTCGTTGGTAACTTTTGTATCCCCTTTGTCACTCCGTTTATGTACTTCCTTACATACTGTATGCTCTCGATACATTTTGAACAATAATAAATGTATTCAAGTTGATTACTCGTTTAATTGCACCGTTTACATCAACAGTAAAATTACTTTCGGGCCGAATTTCAACAATGCTTTTCCTGCTGACGTAACAGTAAATTTTTTCGGAATTTGAGGTTAGGAAACGAAGGGATCGGGCTCTTATCAGCTACGAATGTCAAGGTCGTTCGTTCGCAATCGAATTAACGCTTAAAATGCCAGCGGTGATGGAAAAATGCGAAAAAAATGCTAGAAGAAACTGGGTGTTTATCGAGCGAGTGCAAAAAGTGTAACGTACGCGGGCAAAGTAGATTTCTGCGAAGGTCGAATTGATTCCGCGATTATCATCAAACGAGTCGTACCGAATGAACATGATTTACGTCGGTATAGCGATGTTTGCACAGCGCCAATCAGACGATTATAGGTTTGCGCGGTGAGTTGAACACGAGGGAAGCAGTCACGCCTACTTTAGGTAGTGGTTATACTTATCAGAGAAAAGCAAAGCTTCGGACTCGGTTCTTTCCGCTCTCTTCTTTGTCTCCTCATCTTTCTTTTTTTCTCGTGAGATATCAATTATCATTCGGGACTGACTTTCACGAGTCTCACCTTTGTAGGGAAGAGAACTACTGCCTCGTTATCCTCTGGGGGGGCCGTGGGCGTCGAAATCCGACGTTCTGTGTTCTCCAGAAGCCGCAAAGTGCAATTTACAAAAAGCCACTCCCAGATTTTCGCTTTATTTCGTTACTCGGGCTCGCTTGATTCGCCACTCGCCACACAAAGAGCCGGGCTTTCTTTTTTCTCATCGCATTTCAATAATTACCTATTTTTCCTCGCATCGAATATTAAAACCTTGGCTCGGGCGTGGCTCGTGTCATCCCGCTTTTTTTTTGCCTTCGGAGATATTCGCATGGCAAAAACGAGAATGCTGCTGCGACCTTTGACCCTCGGCTCGTTCGCGCCTTAATGCATGTGGGTGATTAATAATCTCATATATTTTCTATTCGAGTGGCTTGGTATGGAAAGGGCGCAAGTAACGATAAAGGACACGGCGACCCTGTGTCCGAAAGCCCCGAATTTCCATACCTGACACCTTTTGAACTCGGCGCCGCTGCCGCCAATTTTATATCGCGCGCTTCGTATCTTTTATATGTTTTCAAGGCTTTTGTATAATTCTTATACGAAATCAGGCGTTATTTCAAATCCGCTTAAAACACCATTACATTACAAAGTTTCATTTTGCGCTTGTTATCACGAGCAATGAAACAGAAAAAGAAGGAGTTCTGACGTGCGAGGAAAGACGAGAAATCAATTAAACCCAGGTCGCGTTTCCCTGACTTTGGAGGGAAGGAACGCAACGTCACGTCACGTTTCGTCATATTTTGGACGTGAAATACCCAGTTTTTCGAGGTGTTGGAAGAAAAAAAGTAGTTTTTCCGATTCCAAACTTTCTTTTAACTTCTCGCTTTGTGCGTGGTATAAATCTGCAGGCACGACATGGTATACGAATCAGTTGTCAAACGTGTTTGGCCAAATATTTTCCCAGAAACGTTTAATTCTTCGATAAGGATCGAGTCAAAAACAAGGGACAAACAAAACGAAGGCGACCTTCTATTAACTGTTTAAATGAATTGTTTGTTGGCCTAAAAGCTTTCTTGAATATCTATCCTTATCGGGAGGATCGAAACTTCATGAATGACACCGAAAGTAGCAGCGCCTACCTCAATTCTTCTTCTTCTCTCCTAACGAGTTTTACACTTCTACATGTAGTTTGAAAGAGAGAATCTCACAAAGAAGATTCGAACATCTCGTTATCTTATCGACGCCAAGAATTGGCGAGAGATCTTCTTCGGAAAGTTGAAAAACAAAAAAGTTTCGCGTAATGTTCCGAAGCGTAATTGACAAATTGGAGAGATTAATTTTGTTGGGGAATAACATTTAATTTTCTTGAGGGAACATTCGATCGTTTGAATGGCTTCTAATTAGAGATAATAGAAATAAAACACAAGCAATCGAGAAACACTTTAGATAACAGGATTAATGAGGATCTGGATAGGTATGCGAAGTAGAAGTCGGTGGAGAGAGAAAGAGGAAGAAAAGCCGGTTACGGAGCCGTGAAAATAAAACTTTCGATGTCGGGGAAGCGAAAAAGGTTTAATTACCGTTCAAACGATTCATTGTAATAGAAGTAATTCGCGCGTTTAATGCTTATAACGCTGTTGGACGGCTCATACGCGATAAGAATTTATGTTGTAGTTTAAAAAACCTTCGAACGACGGGAATTCGTCTTCCATATCTTTCTTTGAACCTTTTCCCTCGTGGAACTTAAGGATGTATTGGATATACAATTTCAGCCAGAAGTGGCGAAATTCAACTTATAACAAAAATTTCTTCAATATTATAGTGCGATAAATACACTTTTAGCAATTACTGTACTAAGAACGTTGTCGATCGAAAAAACCTGGTTTTTATGTCGATTGTCCTTGATAACTCGAAAAGTATGTACACGATTGCAAACGTTTTACGGGACAATGTTGATAAATAGTGGAGCTTCATGTACATAAAATATGAAAGTATTCTAGTGAATAGTAACGTACTATTTTACGAGTTATATGCGACAATTTGCGCTTTTCCCATAAGAACGCATGTAAAATAATGAAATGTTATAACTTTTAAATTATTTAGACAATCTTTATGAAACTTTGCATGGCGTTTAAGAATATTACAAACATCTATTCTGCCGATCTATCCAATTTTCGTGATTCTGAATGTTTGTCCAATACATCCTTAAGACATCTACAAGACGTTATTGGCTCGTTCTGCAACTTCTTCTAGATGATGGCCGAAGTTGCAGAAAACCAAGTCTAGATATCCACAAGAAGTTCGTGGGTTTTGCGGGCAGTTTGTCATATTACATTATCCGCATCATGTTGAAAAATATTTTGTAAAATAAAACAATATATTGCTTCAACTAATGCCGCAATATATTGTGAAACTGTTGAGTGTACTTTTTGTAGTGCAGGGCGTACCAACATCATTGGTTTTTTGATTTCACATCATATGCAAAACTGCATTTCTATAAAATTTTTTTTCCCACGTAAGGAATTCGAGCAGCTTTTGTGTTTTGTCATTTCTTATTACACTGAAACCTGTATATCGGTTACGTGAATACTTTCGAAATGAAAGTTGTTCAAACTTTCAATTGGTACCAAGTAAAAATGATAGACTAGCGAAAATGAAAATATATATATAAGAAAAAAAAGCAAAAAAATGCAGAAAATACAAAAATATACAAAAAGATGCAGAATATGTGAAAATACACGCAAAACTACGGAAAATGCCAGAAAGTGTGGAAAAATGATATGAAAAATAATACCAAAAAGATTGGGAAACACGGATAGTGACAATAATATCAATTTTTCTAAAGTTTTCGGTGATATTTGTATTTTTTATATTCATGTATCAACTTGTGTTTTTCTGCATCTTTTCTCATTTTGTTGTATTATTTCGTATGTTTTCGCATATTTTAATTTTCGCTAGGGTGGACTTTACATTTTTCATATTTCAAGTTTAACATTTAACATTTTGCAAGTATATGATTGTACTATCTTTAAAGGATAACACATTTCATGTTTTTGGCGAAATAAGCTAGGCCCTGAGTTTCTTCGATGCATAAAAACAGACGAATTAAATTTATCTTGTTTCCTCATGGTTCAGTCATACCTGTTGTTGGGAATGCTTAAGTCTTAACACTTGTTTGCGTTACTGGATCAAATTGCTGCCCTGCAGCAATGGCCATTTCATCAAGCGAAAGTATGGAGTCTTTGTCTCTTTTGTCTTCAAGTTGTTCAACTTTGTCCTTCAGCAGTTGGAAAATATCGTCGAAACATCCTGACCTGAATTCGATGCCTTCAAAGTTTCTTCTGAGGGTTCTCTCCGACTGAAGGGGCATGTTTTGCTTTCGCAGCTCTTAATAGTCGCTGGAGCCATAAGCAAATTCAAGCCGAAGAGCCTTTTGAATTGTACGATTGCTCCGTGCATGACCGCGAGTCGATCGACGTAACAGCACTTCAATTTGGTCTTCGTTTAGTAATTTCTTCAATACATCGCGTTTTATTAAATTGCCCGGACGCTTCATCGAATTGTCCACGCGTTTCATCAATTGCTTCATATTTTTTCTCAACCGAATGTTGCTTTTTTCGCTTTTCATGAGAAGTTTGTCAGCCAACTCTGCCTTGTTTTCATACTCGACCATTTTATTCTTCGGTTCGTCTACTTGCTTCCTCAAAAAGTGCATTTCATCTTCCTGGGCTGCGATTGTCGCGCTTCGAGAACTTGTACAAGGGTTGGCATGGTCGGGTACACGTAGAAATCCACATTCTCGAGTTATGATTCACTTCACTTGAAGCACTGATCGACATCAAAGCATTTGCACCGATCAATTGCTCATCAATTGCATTCTGCTCCTGGCAAGATTGCTCAGCTTGAAGCTAGAATCTAAAAAATTATAAATAATAAGCCCACCATCTCCAAAGATCACAGAGAAATTTACAAAGAAATTGTGTGTACATGAAAATATATACTCACTGCAATATAAGAATGCGTATCGTTTTATTTTTGTGATAAAGGTACAGACACATCCTTATTAAATACGGTAGAATCCAGATTTTCAACATTAAATGTACCTGAGCCAGCAGCTGCCTCTTTTTCGGTTGGCAATATTTCCGTGGACTGAGGAAATGAGCAGTGTTATAATCTGATTTTTCAATTCAAGTGCTGGTAATACGTATAAAGAAAAATTACTTTTGTATTCGCAGTTGTGCATTTCTTCTCGGATAGCATCTTTGGGTAGGCACTGCATTTTAGCTATTGCCACCAGTTCGCTCCTTCTCTTACATGTTTGTGTCGAAATGTAACTGCAGCAATATTTTATCTTGTGAATCTTGTGAAAGGGTAAACAAACATAAAAGTAGAGAAATTATTTTCTCAGTTACCTCGCAAACATACGCGTCTTTTCACGGCTTCCAGTTGCTATCATTGACATTTTCAATTCATTTTCGCCTTTTCCTTGGGCTCGTCAGTAACCAAGCAAAATATATTTTCGTGCTTTTTGTCAAGGTACTTAAACATCCTTTAACGCAGCATGTTGGCATTTTTGCCTGTAAATTAGTTTAAGTTATAATTTACAATTCACAGCTTTGTACTCGAATACTTTGAAGGTTATACGAATTCGAAACATTGAAACATTAAGGCAATATAACGTAATTCTAAATGCTGCTTCGTAAAATTCGTTTCTACCTTTCGAAATTTGTGTTAAACAAAATCATACCTACTGTTATTTACTTATAATAAAGTATTGAAAAAAGAACAGTAAAAAGTGAACACGTTGTTACAGCGTCACAGCGCATTGGGTGCGCACAGGTGCGCAGGTAGGCGTGGGCGTGTGTGCATGTGTTGCGTGGACTCCCTAAAGCCCGGAACACATAGGAAAAACGTAGAACGTAAAACATGATTGTGTCTTTTTTTCTCCTCATAAGCGAGAAAGAGACACAATGACGTTTTACGTTCTACGTTTTTCCTATCTGTTCCGGGC
>JABFQM010001502.1:0-20785 GCA_022816865.1 Zelostemma sp. ZL-2020
CCACAAATATCCGAGTTGAAATGTTATTACTGCAAACACTTCTTCCTCACAAGAGTAGAAATTGTACACCGTGTAATATACAAGGCATTTCCAGACTCAAGCTTTCAACTGATGTAAGGCGTTGCGAGTTCGGTAGTTTTTAAAAGCGATAGCGAGAATAAGTGTGTGCGACTAGGTGTGTGTATAAATGTGTGCGTGCGTGTGTTCCTGAAAAACTAGCTGATTAACAATAAGTAATTGCAGTGAAATGTTTACCATAAGTGAGAAGGAGAAGTGAACGAAAGCAATTGATTCTTTTTGGCGAAAAACTAAACTTGAAATAAAAATCACTTTAAGGCCAGTTCATAATCGACCTAAAAATCGAAGTTGCCAAAATTATGGTAAAATTTGGCTCGGACCAGGATGGTGAAGTAGACCACTGTCATGATAAAAGTTGGTATACTCCTGTCAAATTACTCAATTTAAAATGTAAAACATACTCGCATTAATTTTTACCATAATTTTAATAAAACATGTGAAACAAGATCTTATCCTGCGTTTGCCGTAGAGTTTGGTAATTTCTGAGAGAGTTTTTAGCACGTTTTCGCAACATATTTCTCTCCGTGCACGTTGGGTTTCTCGTGATCGTTATCTTCAATTTGGCTTGGCTATTACAGTGTGATTTTTTATATCTTTTGAAATGATTAAATTTCTTTTTCCGATGATGATCTTTCCTTTTGGTATGTCGATGATGACTCCGTTTCTTTCTATGAAATCCACCCCTGGTATGCGGTCTTGTGAAGGATGGAAATTCTTCACGCACGATGTGAGCTTTGTTGATCTTATTGTTCAGTGTTAGGATGATTCTTTCCTTTGTCATTTCTGGTTAATCTGAGGTGTCTTGGATTATTGTAGAGGAGTTTGGTTTTGCGCGATACGTTTCTTTTAATGTTGATCTTTTTATTGAAGAACATTTGGCTTCGGAGTCTAGTAAAAATGTTCCAGGTTTTTTCATTTCGTCGGATTTGATTCGTATTAGTAGTCTTCAACTCTTTGATTTTCCTCTTGTTCATCCTCTAGGTGGTTCTCGTGTTTCTCGTTTTCTTCGTCGTCCGATGTAGACGATGACTCATCTTCTATCATTTCCTCTCCTGCTCGTCTCGTTCTTGGTAGTTTCCCGTGATAGGAGGCTGTTCGCGAAAATTTGTGTCAAGATTTACTCTACAATCTCTTTCCGTATATCCGGCGCGCTTGCACCGTTTGAAAAGTAATTTCATGCGTTGTTTGCTTGAATTTCCATGGTGTTTAGCATGAGGCGGTTTGTTCCATTGAAAATTTTGCGTAGTGCTACGTCCTTGTCTTCTTTGGATGACTTCTAGTTGCATCGTGCTAGCGTTCGCGATTTCCATAGCTTCTTATCTATTTCATTTCTTTACTCATTTATTTATTGACAAAAGTGCAACAGGTATTCAGGTACAGCTCTACAGGTAACAAAAGTCATGTTTTCGTTCGAGTTTTGCAACTCGGGAGGAAAAGTCGATTTTGGTGAATGTAAGGTTTGTAGCACGTGCTGAAGGTGACTGTTACAATTACATTGGTCAGAATCGACAATATTGACGTGTTGCGAACGATATTTTTCATAACAAAAGCGAGAAATAAGACTTTCGAAGCCCCTTGCAGGGCAAAAAAGCGCGTTTTTCGAGCCTGCTTTTGTGAAAAATACCTTTCATTACTTTATTGCATTCTATCATGTTGTTTTCATGTTTCAGGATTGGTTGAAAGTAAAATGAGAGTCTGCGTGGTCGGTGGAGGGGCAGCGGGTTTAATAACAACGAGACATTTAACGAACGATTCAAATCATTTCGAGATAACGGCTTTTGAACAGGGTGAAAATATCGGTGGTACATGGATCTATACTAATGAAACTAGCCTGGATAGTAATGCCAGTTTGCCAGTTCAATCTAGCATGTACAAATATCTCAGGTAATAACCAAGTTCATATTACAAATTATATATTTCTCACGTAAATGGTATTGTATAATTGATTCTCGAAACCATATTGAAGTCGTCTCTTTGGAAAATTCATCGCAACTCTATAACAAAATATTCTGCCAAATATACTGCAATAGAATGTTGTGCAATGTAGAAAACAAAAATCATTCATCAGGTAAACGTCCCAGTTTTTATATAATGAGATAAAAAATTTCAACTTTTACAAATCTGAGGGCCAATGGAGGGTTTACAAATTTCTCACTGAAATCATGGAGGTCCATCTGAGATTGAAAATGAAGCGGCTCCAGCGAGAATACAAAAAAATGGAGGATTTTGAGGGCCATTAGAGTTTTGAAAATTCAGCCGCGGGCTATTTTCCATTGGGCAATAATAACAACGGTACTGGCACGCTAGTATTGCCAGTACTATAGGACATTACTGATAATGAAAGCTGGGACGATTGACAGCTGACGTTATCATTTTAGCACTACGCGAGCACTGGCAGAACATCTGGCCCATTATTGGCTAGTAAATTTGCCAGTACTGTCAACTCTGGCAACAGTACTGGCCCGTATGTCAATTGCTACAAGGGCTCTAAATCGCGTTATCATGAAGATGCGCGTACATCTTGAAGTTATTTTGAAGACGTTCAAACGGCCGCTTACTTTGGTAGCCGTAGCGTTTGCGAGATGTTAGCTAAAACTGTCTTCAAGAAGTTACACAACGTTTTCTAAAGCATCGAGGTTTGAAGCCATAACCTCGCTTCAAACGTCGATGCTCTACAAAATGTTGCGTAACGTCTTGAACACAGTTTTCACTAAAATCTCGCAGACGCTACGGCCACCTAAATAAACAACCATTTGAACGTAATCAAGATGACTTCAAGATGCGACTGCGCTGTATCACGACGTCTTGAAGATGTACATGCATTTTGATGATAACGCGATGTAGAGGTCTTGTAGACGGTCGTGTGTTGTTTGGGTAACGTACGAATAGAAGTCGAGCGTAATTGACGGCCTTTTTTCAAATAAATTTAACGCGGTAACGCAGTAACCGCAAACTTAGTCGAAAAATAGGGAAAAGTGTTGCATTGATTTTCGATTGCTCATCTTCTCTATGAAATTGAATAAATGGTGTTTATCAGGTTTTTGAAAGAAGTAAAGAATTATTCGCGTAAAAACTTGAATATTTATTCATTTCACAGAAACCTTACGACCGAAACAGGGAACAAAAGTATTCAGGATAATTATGACTTTTAAATACTGCTGTGAATATTTTTTCGATCTTGTGATATTTTTTTCTTCAATCGTTATTTCTCAAGGCGAAAATTTTAAAAAAGCTATATCGTTACGGTCAGACATGGAAAATCAAATAATAATCATACATTTGATCAATAGTTTTTCAACTTAAATAGCAAATATGTCTGTGTAATGAATTATTCGGAAACAGCAATTTCACTATCCAGGAATTCAGTAATTTTGAACCTATCGATTCAGTATAGAAATGATTATAAGTTGAAAAATAGTTTTGATCTCATGAGGCTCTGATACAGTGAATTGGTTGACTTCCAACATTGGAATGTATTGTATTTTTTATGTGTATCACTTCTAAGCGAACTAATTCACAAAACGCGTGTCGTTGTGTAATGTTTAACTATACGTTCGAATGTTTCGGATCATTTCTATGTGAAATCATCAATCAGAATCGAAATATACCATACTTGCCACGGATCGGTTTTTTACGAAAAAAATTAAATGCTTGTTTAGTCGATTGTTTTTATGAAAAACTTTTGATTCTTAATTTGAAATATCGTTTTTCATAGAACGAATTCACCAGCACAGCTTATGAATCTTCCTGATTTCGTGAAACTAGGAAATTATGAGAACCCCACTTTGTCTCATGAAGAGGTCTTACAATATTTACGTGATTACACAAAGGAATTTAAATTGGAACAGTACTATCAGGTACAGTAGAAATAATTTTTTTACATTTTATTGTGTTTTTTTGTGAGCATAAGGAAATTAACGAGTAATATTTTTATGCATGAATGATATTTCATAGCTTACTTGAAATGTCACAGACATTTCTTACTGAATACTCAGAGTGAGAAACAT
Organism: Zelostemma sp. ZL-2020; assembly: GCA_022816865.1. Taxonomy (NCBI): domain Eukaryota; kingdom Metazoa; phylum Arthropoda; class Insecta; order Hymenoptera; family Platygastridae; genus Zelostemma; species Zelostemma sp. ZL-2020. Next base: position 4,086 of record JABFQM010001502.1, read on the forward strand.
TGTTTCGTCCATGTTGAATTGTTTCGTTGAATTATTGAAATAATTTTTTACTTGCTGCTGGGCAAGGGTATTCACCAGAAATTCCTATGCTGAATGTTCCTCTTAATTTAAATTAACAACATATATAACGTATCAGTTTTAGAGATATTGAAGTATTAAAAATTACAATTTTCTGCATAGTTATGGAAAACACTATAAAATACCAATAACATACTCAATTATAATAATCAACAGTAATGGAATATTTATCTTTCAAAAATTAGTGGGGCGACGAAAAGCAACGAATTTCAGTGTAAAGATTTGACGTTAACTTAATGTTGATAAAAGTTTTGAAAATATCTGGCTTCAATAAAAAAAAATTACATTTTTTACCCAAAAAATTCTAGTCAAAACTTGTCTAATCTCGACACAACAGCTCTTCCTTTCATGTCAAGAACTTTCAGAATTTCGTCTGCGTCAAATATGTATTTCGTCGGCTGTTTTCACGACAAAATCTGTTCCGACGTAAGAGACTTCGTTTGGATTCAAAAAGTTTGTTTTCAAAGCGCAATATTTAATAATCGTATTGATATAATACTCGTCAATAAAGTCGATGAACTTGAAAAAATATTTAGAAAGATGCATCAGAAAAATACGGTATTGTCCGTGCAAATCTCATTTGAGCAGAGATACATTTTCATGACTTTCTGAGAAAACTTGTTCTTTTTCACTTACAGTTCAACAGAAGAGTGAAAGATATATCTCCAAATTCGACTGGCGAATTTCACGTACGAGTAAAAAATTTGGAGTCTAACAAAACAGAATATTATATGTGTGATGCAGTCATTGTGTGCAACGGGTTTGTTATTACAGTTCTTAACTAATAGCTTCGATATTGAGTTTAATCAATAAGAATATCATTCTTATTAATATTCGATTGATATAAATTTCGTGAGAGGCAATGTTATAACACAAATTATATTTACAGCCATTACACTAAACCTTACATTCCACAAGTAAGAGGAATAAAAAGTTTTCCTGGTACAGTAATACATAGTCATGACTACAGATATCCGGAAAATTTTGCCGGAAAAACAGTTGTAGTTCTAGGAGCATCAAGTTCCGGGATTGATATCAGTGGCGAATTATCAAATTATTCCACCCAAATTTATCTTAGTCATAGAAAAGAAAGGTAAGTATTATGGCAACAACATTTCCATTTAACATTTTTGTGGCCTGAAACGATTAAAAATCTAACTGAAATTTCAAAATGGAACTCATTTTATAGATTAAACGGCACGCTGCCATCGAATGTAAAAGAAATGGTTGGGGTTGAATCCGTAATAAATAACACTGTTAAATTTTTGAACGGAGACACAGTTACTGCAGACGTCTTCATGTATTGTACTGGATATGACTATGATTTTCCATTTCTCAATGAAACTCTTGGGGTGACATTGGACGATAACTTCATTTTCCCATTATACAAACACGTAGTCAACGTAAATAATACGAGAATTGGCTTTATCGGCGTGCCATTTGGAGTTCTAACATTTCCCATGTTCCATATACAGGTAATAACGCCAATTTATGTCGTTAACTTTTGATAGCTGTCTAGGTAACTATTTATAGGTCGAAATAATTTTTCTGGCACTACTCATGTTTTGGGATTTTGAAATATTTTAGCTCTCACATTTTGTCCGTGTGCGATCATGATGAGAAAATAGAGATATGTTTCTGTAAAAGTCGAGAATTATTGTTTATAGTAGCTATGAGAATGGATTTATTTAAGACATGCAAAATCAGAATCATCCTAAAATTATATTCTTGTTTGTTATATTATAGGCTCAGGTTATTGTATAATTAAATCTTCATTTGAAGCATGTTCTAAAACAATGCAACATGGCGACAGAATTTATGTAACAATTTTTTTTAATGATTTTTTACGGTATTTTTTATGAGTTTGCCAAAAGTGGATTTCTAAGAGAATTTTCCCAAAGATTGTTGAGTGAGTGTTGCTCGATACAATAAACGTATTTCACCACTGTCATTTTTTGAAATTTTTTGAACAGCCATTACATGAAGGTGACCTTACCCTAATCAAGCTTATAAACTTTTCTAAATATCGGCGTTACTTCTGGCACTACTCATGAGTAGTGCCAGAAAATTAACTTCAACAAAGATCTCAAAAAGATCCTCCGAGTGTAAGGATTTTTTAGGCGAATTTTTGAATAAGAAGTTTTGCTGCAGATATTTAGAAAAGTTTATAAGCTTGATATTTAGAAAAGTTTATAAGCTTGATTAGGGTAAGGTCAACTTCATGTAATGGCTTTCAAAAAATTTCAAAAAATGACAGTAATGAAATACGTTTATTGTATCGAGCAATACTCACTCCAATCTTACTTTTGCGATTGAATTGGTAAAAAAAGTGTACAGCTACATAAATATTTACGAATTTACCGACGCAATCGTTGAAGCTAAATGTCAGTATCTATCAATTCTGTGAATAAAAGTTGAATTCCATTTATATAAAGGGACGCGTGTCTCTATATTGTCATATTGATGTATCAATACTGGATATTGGTGACCCTATAGAACAGATTTCTTATCGCTACAAATCGTGGCAAGTCTTGAAAGTATTTTATAGTCTCCACCGTGAATACAATTAATTTCTATCGAAAGATCTAGACGTATTTTTTATACAGAAATTGATATTTTATTTATGTTTCATATTAAAATCGTAATTATTATTATTCGTCACAGGCACAATATTATATTTCGGTGTTGAAAGGCGTTACGCAATTGCCCAAAAAAGATGAAATGTTAAAAGATGCGGAACTTAAAACAACGAAAAGAAAGGCGCATTTCATAATAACAACACGGTGGATGTACCAAAACGAATTAGCTCGCTTGGGCCACTTCGATCCATTGCCATTTCGTTATGAAAATGGTTTCGAAAAGTGGAGCGCCTCTAGGGTCAAAAATCGATGGACTTTCAAGAAATTCAAGTTTTGGGTGTCGGACGACGGAAAGAATGTCACGCTTACGATGGAATAATGTTGTGCAAAGAAAATTTTGAAGCTGTGTTTAGTAGGGAGAGTGCCCTTCGTTGTGACACTTTTTCTATTTTATTGAAATGAGTATTAAATATCGTAAAATACACGACTTTCATCTTCTATACCCGTAATTGGTTCCATTGCCTATCATTTAGAACGATAAAAAAACGTATCCATCCAAATTGTCGATATTAGAAAGACGTTTCTTAATCCTTGCACATGTTACATCCAAGGATAGTTGGTCCTAGTTGTAACAATATAATCCTTGGTTGTGACTAGTCATCTGAACGTATAATCGCGTTAGAAGTGTATTATCAATCGATTGTTTCAGCTCGACAAGTACAATTAGAGTCTCGTACATGGATAAAATGTAGTAATTATGAAAAAACACGAAATTTAAGGGAATAGGGGAGAGGCTTGTACAATAAAACACTTGTTTAATTTTATTTTTTGCAATTTTATTTCATTTTTTTGAATTTTTTTGAATAATTTTCAGTAAGGTAAATGCCCTAGTCATGGACCATGTCCTAGTTATGGACCGGGCCGTGAAAGAAATACAAAGAACGTGAATATTGTTAACTTTTACTACAAAATAAAAAGCTGTCGTTTTAGACAACACTCGTAGTCAAAATAATTTTCAATTTTAATCGTAATCACGTTTTTCCCAGCCATGTCCATCACTGCGATATTCGTGCTTCCGACTACTTAATTGCACGTAATTAAAAAACTAATTACAACTGTACAAAAAAAAATTAAACATGTTCTTAAGGGGGTGTATGCAAGTAGAAGGCTAAAAAAATAGACAAATTTTATGAATTTATATCTCATTAACGGCTATTCCGATTGCATTCAAACATCGCTTATTCAATGAGATGTATCGTGAGGAATGAGTAACAATTTTTTGCAAGTCAAGTGTTGATGGATAATTTTAGTTATAAAGGGCGGCATCAGTCATGTCACTCAATAACACGTTTCGCGGTGTCCACTATATCCTAGTCCCTAGTGATCTGAAACACAAACCGCGAACGAATTTTCAAATTATGATGTATTAAGGGGATGTGGAACACCTCGGGTTTCTACCTTATCGGCTTTTGGGGTGTTTATTAATAAAAAATGCAATACTGTTTTAAAATGAATTCCGAGACCAGACGCCGATTCTACTGACTTGGGAGAATGTAACAAAGTTTTAAAACCTAGAATCTGATTGTTAATTTAGAAGAATAGTACGAACTAGTCGAATTTGAACTAATTCGTACTATTCTTCTAAATTAACAATCTGATTCTAGATTTTGAGATTTCGTTACATTCTCCCAAGTCAGTAGAATCGGCGTCTGGTCTCGAATTTCATTTTGAAACAGTATTTAATTTTTTATCAATCAACACCCCAGAAGCCGATAAGGTAGAAACCCGAGGTGTTCCACATCCCCTTAATGGCTTCTATTTAATGGACGGTTGAAACTACATCTGTAGCTTTCACGGGACGCTCGTGGTTTCAAGCAGCGAGTGTTTGGGAATGATAAATTATTCGATTAATTAATTGTACAAGTATTTAATTCATTTGTCCATAAAAAAGATGCAAAACGCCTGTTCCAAGTAGAAACTACCGACTTTGGTGAGACATTAAGGAACGAAAAAGCGAGGTCGTAGAAATCACGAGATTTCCAATAGTTTCTATTTAATCGACGGTTAAAACAACATCTGTAGCTTTAAAGAAACGCAACAAATTTTTGGGGAAGGTAAATTATTCGATCAACTAATTGCGCAAGTATTTAATTCATTCGTCCATAGAAAAAGATGCAAAACGCCTGTTCCAAGTAGAAACTACCGACTTTGGTGAGACATTAAGGAACAAAAAAGCGAGGTCGTAGAAATAACGAGATTTCCAATAGTTTCTATTTAATCGACGGTCAAAACAACGTCCGTAGCTTTCGCGAGACGCAACAAATGTTTGGGGAAGGTAAATTGTGGCTTTGACACGGTTACGTGCGTGCAATCCTCGTTCGAGCACGTTTCGCATGTCGAAGCGTGACATCACCGCGAAAATGCGCGTATGCAAATGTAATCGTACGTAGGGAAGTGATTGCCGAAGCGAAGCAATTGGGCGTAATCGAGCCTTGGAGAAGAGCCTTCCCGTGTACCCGGGTAAAATGAATAAGTGTCGTGGATTGTCCAGTGAATCTTTAATCATAGCTTTTTACGTGCAGATATTGCACCGGACGATTCCGAGATAAATGTGTCCCGTGACTGGCTCAGTCGAGCGGCTCGAAATCGTGCTTTCAAGAGAATCGATAAAGGATTGGCATTTGCAATGAAGAATAAATGAGAATAACGGCAAAGGATTTGGAATTCATCGAGGCGCATTAAACGAACGCCGATGTTTCTTCCTCCGAGGCCGATTTTTGAAAGACCACTGATGAATTGAGAAAATACTCGAACGATGTTCTTGATGCGAATCGATTTCCCGTGTTTTTGCCATTGTCCGGAAAACCGCGTCTTCGTGAACGAGACACAAAGTAACTGCGGCGCGCTCTGGCTCCGGAGCTGAAGCTTGCAGCAATAACTTTGCTGCTCTTCTATTACTTCCTTTCCTGGGGTCGGAATGTATTTCACCCTCGCGCGAATCGGATCATGCAAGCTCAGATGACTGGAGCACAGACTCCGGAGTTCGTTAATCCTCTTTGCTCGCTTATATGTAGGTCAACTTTTGTCATCGGGTCGAATAACAATAAGATGTCACGAGTATTTCGAAGTGTTCATGAAAAAAGCAGAAGTTTTCGGGTTAAAAATCGTTTGATTCTTTCGCTTACGAGCTTTTTCCTGCATTGGGAATGAAAGGTAGAAAGAAGAGAGATTTTATGTCTCCGAGTTTCGGAGGAATAAAATATTTCGACTGCGCGGAGCGCCATTTCCCGAGCTAGTTACATTTTATTCTTTAACGCTCTCTTGTTCCAATGAAAATGTAGAAGATTTAGTACTCTGGAAAGAATTAATTTTTTGACGACCCAGGTCGTTTTGCAGAGGAATCACTGCACTTTGTTTATTATTGGGCGATTAAATTTCTTGTCTGCGAAACTATAAACCGATTTGCAGAGGGGTACCTTGGTCACAGAGTCATTTGTTTTCTGGGTTACGTGCGATATATTACAGCCACCTCGTTGTCGTCTCGTATTATTTTAACTCGCGTTCCATTTTCACCAGTTCAATTATGTAAAATAGTCCCGATTGAAAGAAATCCGCTGTTGGAGCGCATTCCACTATGGTAATCCTGGTAAATGAATTTAAAACAATAAAAAATCAATTTCGGAACTATTACGTGGTTAATTTTTTGAGTCGAAAAACATTTTCGATACACGATCATCTAAAAATAAATTGGAAAATTAAAACTCGATCGCATTGCAGTAATTTTACAAGAAAGATCTGTCATTCACACAAATTCCTGTTGCAAATATCTATTATTCAAGCTTCATTTTCGAACGAATTTGCTGAAGCCTGTAAGTTAGGAAACGTGTATTTAATGAACCGAGTACTCTGCAACGTTGTCAGACAAACTTCAGAATTCTTTGACTGATGTCAAAATTTTCAAGACTTCGTAACGACATTTCCACGGCGCAAATATCGCGCTTCTCTGTTGTACTTGATTCTGTTTAGTCAAAACATTCTCGTTATCGATCGAACAAGTTTCCGACGTTCAAAATTCATTCGAGAATTGTTGAAAAATGAACAAAGTGGAACTTTTTAACCTTATATAGAGAAGTTTCTAGAAGTAAATGGTGAACTTTAAACTAAAGGAATTAGTGGCATTGATCATTTCCGCGTTGCTACCGCACGCTTCGTCTAATCCGAATTATTTTTGACCCAGTGGAAGAAGCCAAGTTCAATTGATATTAGCAGAAAGTTTTATCGTATTGTTAAGAGTTTTCCCTCATCAGCGAGTTCAACTTGAAATCTTAATTGGAAAACCATTGAATCTCGTAGTCAAACTTGATTCGGAACTTTGCAAATTAGGATTCGTGGGCTTAACAGCGTTAAATACATATTAGTAGAAGACGAATCAACGAAGAATTAACGAGGTCCTACTGTTTTCCAAGCACTGTAATGTCAAACAGAGCCAAGCGTCAATTAAACTTTGGATAGAAATTAAAATTAATTGAGCGCGAATGTCTGTCACGAAGAGGCGCTGATTTTCGGGACGTCGCAAAACTTTTGGTTTCGTTAACATAATATAGTGATGATGGACGTTAATGCTGTTACCACGAAATAATTTCATCGCCCTTTCGCCGAGTGAAATAGAGTAACTAACTCGGTCAATGACATGCTCCAAAATTCTAATCATGTTTGTGGCCTGCATTAGACGTTTCGGATTATAAACCGAGCTTTTACGGGTTTAAAAATCATTAATGACCGTTAGTGTTTTGGTCATATCATCAATGATGCATGGACAGAAAAATGCGAAAATGTTGTAAAAGTCACCGTATATTTATTGTCCGAGGAACGAAAAATATTTGGTAACGAGTTCCTACTGTTTTCCAAACATTGCAATGTCAAAAACAGCTGTCAATTAAGCTTTGGATAGCAATTAAAATTAATTGAGCGCGAACGTCTGTCAAAGAGGCGCTGATTTTCGAGTTTTCTCTCGACGTATTTTTATTTCGGATAATTGCAGAGAACATTTCATTTTTTTTATTCTACCAATCGTGTTATTGATCCAGAATCGTATCGTTGTCGTCTGCAGATTCATCTCCTGCTTAAATTATGTGTCACGTTATTAAGGTTATGATTTTTTCTGGAATTATAAGCGACGTGATTACGACTTAGCAACTATACTTCAAGCTATAAAAGTGAGTCAGATTGTGCTGGTCATTTGCCTTCCTATAGCCGTCAACCGCATATTCCCTCGCGGCTCAATTATGGTACATGATGTGTCATGAATAAATAAATAATTCCAGTGGCATTTCTCATATCGTTCTTTCACGTTCACCCTAAGCTTCACATTTGCTCTTTTCATTTTGTGACTGAGCCCTTATTATTCGTGTCAAGAAAAATCCATTGTGTCCGAGAAAAAAGGAGCTTTTTTATTGCGCCAGATTAAAACAGTTTTGGAATAATAAAAAGTAATTGGAAATACAATTTTCAGACATTTTTGAATGAGAGGAATCGCGAGAGCGGCGATTTTGAGGATAATGGTGATTGTTTTTTCAACATTTATGTAATCGAGCCACGAAGTGTATCACTTTCTCTCACGGCAGCGTATTTTTAGATTTTCATAGAAACCAGATGTCTCAACGCTCTGAGGTCGCGGATTTTTCATTAATTTTGTTGATGCATATTCACTCCCATCACACCTTCGATCGGCGCACGCTCGATTAGAGCTTATAAATATCATCGGATATACTGTAACAACTGTTTATAGACTCGTACAAACAATTTGATTTCAGCTGTTCCAACGAAAATATTTCATTCCGCTCTCTGCGATTATTTTAATATTTTTTAAAAAAGAACGTGATAAATCGAAGTTCGTTAATGCGATGTGAAGTCAATGAATCGAAAGCGAAATTGAATTTCTATTCAAGCATTCATATATGAAATCTCCATTTAATTTTATCCACGTCCGCGTTACGAAAAGATTCATTTTTACATCGACGTTTTTCCGAGCTTTTTTTATCGCGGAAATGAAACACCAATATGCTCGTTGAAAATGTCACCGACCTTTTCTTTGCTTTATTTTCCCCCGACTTTGTCCTATACTTCAAGACAACAAACAAGAAATATTTTGTGGAATAGAAGTAGTATCGCGAAACACTTTCAAAATATATGAAAATCGAAGCGCGAACGCGTACGAATTATTGTGGTTTGTTTATCGGCACGGAATGAGCATGTAAATTTGTCTAAATGAACATACGAGGTGGAACGGATGAATGTGCCAAATCGGCTGAGAATTATTAATCCCATAAGAGCAATTCGCGCGATAACGAGGAATGAAGAGCGACAAAATTACAAAAATGCATCGGGTTCGGTATATTTGACAAGGGTAAACAATTTTAAAGTAAAGAAGTCAAATGGAACGTGTTGTTCGGGGAAAAACCCCTCCGCCCCTTAATTGCAGAGTGTTGAGTTTGAAGCACATAATCAATAAATAAGATTCGCGAGAAGACATGTTTGCTGTTTTCTACGTCTTCCATTGTGCAATCATTCTTCAATCACTTGAGTGTTTAGTAAAGCTCCTGTTGATTGAAGTGCGCGAGCACTGTAATCTTACGAAATCCAAAATTCACGTAAAATATACCCGGCGTAAGATAATAATAACAGATTTTCAAACAGTAAAAATACGATTTTAACGAGTCATTTCGAAACTGGCTGCTCGTTTCATTCGTCCATTATTTTTCTCTCATAAAATCATTGATGCGCCGTCTCATCAAAAGTAACATAATCTTCCTGCTCCGTGCACTTCAAAGTAGACTCCGCTATCTAAATAAAGTTTATATCAGCAAGTGCAATCATCTCGCGGTTTATCTAGACTATCGTTGAACGATGCAAAGCATGTGAAATGGTAAAAGACTGAAATATCCCCGGAGATAAATATGGCATCCATCTGATCCGTGTTAAATGATGATTCGAGAAGGATTTCGACGTATCGAAAACTGAACTGCGCTCGTTAAATCAAGACTACCTAATGATACCATCGTCCAGAAAGTCGGGAAAAAGATCACAGAAGACGTATTTTCAACCAGCGGGATTATTCTACCAGAAAACAATGTTCCATGTTCCCCAGGCTCTACTCTACGTCAACGAGAACCATCTTAAACCTAATTAAGTTCAACCCCGAAGCTACGTCGTATATTTGCGAAGATATGCCGTGCACTTCCGCTACTTCAGTCGCTTTTCCGGATCAATTTTCAATGCTTATCAGCATTAATATGGGCAACGTTAGCCTACATTTTCCGAAGTATCTTGTCTCCGGGTTTTCTCTTTGCTGGAGAGCATGCATAGTTTGCAATTCCAGTTGTTACGTATGGTTCTATAGTCTTTAAGACATCCACAATAAAGCGCGTTTGTTTGGCCAACGATCTATTGTCGATTCTACCATTGATATGCTAACAATCTGAAATCACGGGGCAAACGTTGCTGGCTGGTGAAACAAACCTGGCACAATGTCATTCGTTGAACATGAACCAGCGTCTTTGAATAATGAGAGAGTTGATATTGTGATTCTCGGCCTGAATATTTACCAAAGTGCCTCGGGCAGTGCATTAATTACATTCCTAGAACTTGCAACAACGTTTATTTCGTGCACGAGTGGATAACATTTCTTATTTAAACGACGTACATTTTCCGGAAATCCATGAATCAGGATCGATAGTGTCTAATCAGGTATGAATCATGCCAAATTTGGTCTAATTTTGCCTGATCAGACGCGATTGTGTCTAATCAGACCGGAATCATGTTTTCCCGTCTCTAGTTTAATTTTTCCGAAACTTTGGTAGGTTTTATCCAAAATGTTCTTCTGAACGGAATTGACAAATACCCAAATATTTAAGTTGAATCAAAGCACACAAAGTTGGGAAATGTTCAAGAATTATTGCACTGTAACGAATCTCTACGGGAAAACAATTTCTTATTTCTATTGTAGTACACGATAAAGTCAGTTGTCGGATGATGAAATTTTTCTCCTCCAAGTTTCTTCTGTTCAAGCTTCGATGGTGTCCCAATTGGCGGTGGTCGCCCTAGCGCATTAAATCTTAGTTTGAGTTGGAGAAGTGAGATCCATCGGAAATTGTATAAACACTAGCTTCTGGTTTTACTAGCGGGTTATATCAATTTCGAATCCGTAAACTGCTCTTCTCTTTCCGCTCTCCAAACTTTATTTGACCCGGCAATTTCGCGTTTTATTTGTGCAATAAAAGGATGAAAAAATGTAGGAAAACCGTGAAAAGGTTGGCGACTTTATTCCATTGATGATCAATTACTTTTCAATTAATATTGCGATATTTCGAGACGTGACGTGCGAGATAAATCAAGATTTGGATGCATCGACTTGCTGGGAGTGCAGTGCATTTTCCGCGCGTATGAAAGTCTTTCTGGGAATTTCTTCAATTCCACATGTCTAACCAAATGTCAATATTCATTCTCCGTTCAGTGGCAAACGCGCCGATTCTGCTTTTCGACGGATATAATTTTATCAAGCTTTACATACATTTTCAGAATCGTCTCGGAACATGATTTCCACCAATTTCCGATTTACTTGTCTTTCATCGTTACTGTATTTTCATTTCAACCCGTCTTGCTTCGATAGTACTGAAATTGAAACATTTCAACCTTTGATGTATTTCGTCAGTTTCACGTAGCGTCTTATTAATACATTTTAAATCGCAAGGAAAGAGAAGCATCTTCTAAAATTGCGTTCCTGCACAAAGCTCATTTTCCATCAAAGTTAAACAAAAGACAAGACGGTACTAAATTGCAGTCACTATTCGACGTTTCTCCGAAAGTTCGTCGACTCGGTGTCACGGGGAAAACACCGGCAGGAAATTTGTTGACAAAGTTCGCAGTTTTCCCGCGCGATAGAGAAATGAAACGAGATTTACAAACCGGAGTTGGGAAATTCCAAGATTAAACATATATTTTCACTCCGTTTATCACTTTTTCCCGCGAAAATACTTTGCGAAGTCACAAATCTGCGCGTACTTGGCAGATTTTTAAGTGTTTTTTGAACTTAGAAGTTCCCTTTATCATTTTTATCGTTGCATGCTTCTGAAGCGTGCTTATCACCGCGAGAAAATTTAAAAACTGCACAATCTCTCAGATCGCTGACGTAAATTTTCGGTGACATCAAATGTTATTGTTCGACACATCACGGGCACTAAAATTTGCAAGCATATTGGCATACGTTTGATAAACATCGTTAATTTTACAGCGTTACGATCATCGGAAGCTTCATAAAAGAATAAACTGATTAGTAGAGCGATACACGCGTTATCGCAACAGTTCATTCATTAAATTCAATTTTTCCACTCCCGGGTTGTCAATTCCAGAAACTCGTTCGCTTTTATTTCATGAAATATTGACCGGAAATCATCGCGGAATTATTTTTGGTGCTGCATTTGAAGTGCAATTTTCATTTCAATGTTTTACCCAGCTGGGAAACGATTAGGGGAGTTTTATATTCAATTACAAACTCATCAGGCGGGAGAAGTGTTACAGTAATGTTCTCATTAGGAAGTTTGCTCTGATTCATAAACGTTGAACACAATTGATTGAGGAAAATAAGGAGTATAAGTAGATCGAAACGACGGCCTTGTCGGCCTTGTGCGCGTACGTTTTTATTGCATATTTGTTAATCGATAACGGAGATAACTTTTCGATCAATTATTCATGTACACGCTTAATTTTTTGGAGTGCAATTTCACTCATTCGGAGCTGAATTTCGCTATAAGATCGATAGGAATGGGATGACTCTATTCAGGATGAGTTTTAAATTTTTTAGAGTGGAATTAAATGAGCGCGAATCGAATTGTACTCCAAATATTCCACTCTTTCCGCAAGAGTGAAAAAATGGAATTCCGTACTAAAAGATTCAGAGATTTCCGTACAATTAACAAGGCGAAATCGCAATTTCTCCGAATCGGATAACAATGTCGTGTCGTTAAAAGTGTATAATAAAAAGAAATCGTCAGTTCTTTTCGGTATAAAAAATGTTAACAAGAACGAAGCGATTGAATCCCAATGATGTGTAAAAAAGAAAAGCTATCAAAAAACCATTCGGTTATAAATTCTTGATTTATCTTTCGAGATTATTTACACGTAAAAAATTGCAAAGTCAAAAAGACCCAAAGTAGAGTTCGGAAAAATCACAATTTTTACGTTCTCAAATATTTTGCTTTGCGGTAAATAGATTTCGAGATACGAGCGCTTGAAAATGAGAGGAATTTACGTTTTTCAGAAATGCGATAAATCGTAAACCGGAAGTTATAAACTTTGGACAAAAAAAATCGAGTATTGTTCATTGTAGAACGATAAAAAATTATTCTGGATAAATTGGAAAACGGAGTGTTAAGTTGACGTGGAATGACCCATATATTTAATTTATTGCTCGTTATTTCGCGAAGACTGCTGTTACCAGGCAACCCAGCATTATTCACGTAAATGCTTCAATGTACGAGGCTTGTACACGTTCAACACGTAGATGAAGTGGAGCGCGCACGCGTTTCAGTAGTGCAAAAGAGGATTGGGTCGACGGTAACGAGGTGGACAATTTCAAGAGGCTAAGATGTAATAATATAATTACTCCTCCGCTTCGTGGTCAAATCAATATCCCATGAATAACCGGTAAATTTCAATATTCTCGCTTCCCGAATCAACAGGCATTTCCATTATAATAACGTGGAACTGATCAACAGTAATTCCCAATTTCGAGTTTTAATTTTTCAATATTTCATCGACTTCGAAACTCATGAAACTCGACACTTCTTTAAATGAATTTGCCTTCTCCGTAATAATTAGCGCGGAAAATTGTACTTTAATGATACGCACCTTGCAATTATAATGCACTCTGCATGCTTGTCTTCGGAAAGGGCAATATCTCAATTTAGACATGTACAAACTCCGGTTGATGCAGTTTTAAACGCGCAACTGCGCGGAATATTAATTCGTTTCTCTACAGGATTCTTTAAAAAGATCGAAAATACATTTTCCGATAACCGTTAATTTTTTTTGGATAATTCATAGCAGAAATAACGAACTGCGATAACAGCGTCTACAAAAATAGTACAAATGAACCATTTCTTCCAAGTAGATTCCCAAACTTAAAAATATTTTTATTCCAGTTCGAATTTCTCGTGATTTTTGAGATGAATGTTTGAAAAACACGAGAGATTCTAGCGATGATTGGGATTACACATTGATTACATGACGAGCGTAAATAGACAACTCGAGCTTATGATTCTTGAATGCACTACAGGTTGTGTAATTCGATCATTAGCTCTAATCACTTTAGCAAAACCGTACTTCTCGGATGCGAATAATTAATCACTCTCCACTTGATAAAACGTGATTTCCGATGCTTTTTTAAACGTTGAATGACGCTGTTGTCCGATTAAAAATTGATGGCGATAAAAGTAATCGATCATTTTATACTCACATAATTGAACAGGGCTGATGAGTGCGGTGATCTTGCCTGGGTCAACAAATAGGTTCTTATTACGTCCAACATGTTTTCATTCCGCACTCGTGTTTTCTGTCTGCATCGCGCACTCACACATTGGCCACTGCCGGAAATATATTTCGAGAAGTTTATCAATTTTACGAGAGAAAAGAATTTTCCTTCCGAGCAAAAACCACTGGAAACGTTATTGTTTCAACAAATGATCGATAAGACATTTCCTTTTCAGAGCATTGCAATTACCTCGACTCATGAATCGTAAGAGGCTGAATCCGAAGCTCCGGATCATTTTTTAAAGCCGACCTCTGTAAAGCGATAAAAAGTTTCGAAGAGCTACATTTTATCTTCTAATTAAGACTCCCAACCATTAATGATTTTAATAACTGGCATTTCAGTTCATAATCATCCAAGAATCGCGCTGATTTTTATTCTCCACTGCGAACTTGGAGAATCAGTTTTCATTGTACTCCATAACGAATACTTCAAACGCACGATCCGCGTGTATTTGTGGGTAATTGAGCACGTTTCATCTGCAGAAGAAAAAGCGCGCTTTCTTGCAAATTTTAAAAGCAGTAAAGTTGTTTGAGCCCGTTGAAGTGCGCATGTAATTTTACTGGGATTATGCATCATCGCGAAACCTTGTTTAATAATATACTTTTTAATTGTACCCCGAAACGCTGTATGGAACTTTTGCTCCGAGTCAATTCTCCCTACTGAATAATCCGAGAAGAGCATACAAACGCATTTACATCTCGCTTGCTGTTCACTACTTCGTGAAATTAGTTTAACGCCTACAAGGCAATTACCGAGGTAAATTATTCGTAAGTAATGCATTTATTTACTACCGTCGATGAGATTTACTTTCTCGAACGATAGCGGAACTTTCGACGAGATTCACCCTTTTCTTTCTCGGTTTCGCTTGATTAAACATGGCGATTTCTCGGCGAGTCGGGTTTATTTGGAAACCGGGTAAAACCGAGAAAGAAATTGATGATTGAACGCGCAGTTTCGCAAAAATGTGTAGTATTGGGGCGGGACGCACACTCGCACTGGGTGAAAAATCGAACCTTCGAAGTCCGTCACCGGGGTGGTCTCAGGAGCACTATTTTTCAATCCCCCGCTTTTTTTTCTTGCGCGAAACGCGCCTCGTGCGCTCCGCAAGGAGCGAACGTGCGTTCGCTTTGCCGCCGGCACGTCGACTGAATTTTCTCTCTGTCTCTCTTCATCGTTCCCCCTGGGTCGTCATCCCCATTTCCGCGCACGCTTTCTCTATCTCGCTGTTGCTCTCGCAGCTTTTCTCCATTCCAATGATGCACATTTCCGAATTACAATCAATCCTTAATCAGGATTTCGTTGGAAGAGGAAGGCTTCGGAAAGACAAATTCGACGATTCATTCCGCGAGTGCGCAATTTTCCGAATCTTACGTAAATCGCGTATTCGCATCACGAATATATAAATGCAAAAATCTTGTTAGTCGACAATCGTGATTCGGCAAATATCGGAGGAATCGCTGAACTTTGTGTTTGCCTCGGCTCATAATAAAATTTGCATATGCCGAGTCGAATTGGAATATCCTTTCTCAAAGTTTAAGCATAAAATCTCTGCTTGGAATGCAAGATTCGTGACAGGAAATGTGTAGTTTACGAATTTCGCGCGATAAAAATATCGTACCGATTTTACCCTTGAAAAATAAGGAATATTTTTCAAGGGTTGTTACAACAATCGTAACGAAACTCGTCAAAGAAGCATCGCCTCGATTTCAGAATGCAAACAGCGTTCGCAATGGATTTTCCCCCAAGACTGAAATTTCGACGTAAATCGAGGGAGAAATGTTCGTTTTAGCATAAAAAAGCGCTTTTCGTCGACGAAAGCACAACATGAATACCCTACTTCATATTTCTTTTTTCCTTCGTGTCATCTTCCTCGGTTCTTTTCCCATTCATCACGCGACAACCCCCACGACTTTTAATCGGGAACAGATTCGACGATGATTTTATTTTCAAGATACTGGAGAATTTGTCCGCTCCAGATCTTTTACGCTTTATTTGCAAGCGTGCTTGGAATAAATGATATCGAGTGACGAGGATTACCCACGTGAGCCTGGGTGTATCACGTTTCGTTGTGCCATTAAACTGCCGTTTCGTGGACGAAGTAAAACAAAAAGCAGCTGACGTGAAAAAGAACAGTTTCCTTTACAATTCACTCGTGCGTATCGATGATTCTTCACCTGCGAAAGTGTCTCGTTATTGGAATTGAAGCAGCTTCGTGTTTGCAAGTCGTAAAAAAATAGGATATTTTAAGGTGGATCGATACTTTAATACAAGGGCGAATTGAAAAAAATATTTAGAATGCAACATAATTAATTACATTTAATATTTGAGCATAATTTATTCAACAATATCTTCTTCTTCATGAAAAAAAATACGCGAGTGAAAAAATTGTACAAAAATGCTTGTAACGAACAATTGAAAATTTTAACAGTTTTTTAAAAGAAAAATGTTTATTTCTT
>JABFQM010001503.1:0-20772 GCA_022816865.1 Zelostemma sp. ZL-2020
AAGAGAAATGATTATACTTCAATAATATCCACTCGGATTTTTTGAAGAATAACAATTTATGCCTTTTTTAACCTCTAAAACAGACCAAAATATTACATCGGAAACAGTGGAAAAGTTACTTTTGCAATAACTTTTATATAAACGATTCTATATGTACGAAATTTTTTCTCATCATTTTTTATTGTGTAACAAACGATATTCATACGCGTACGTTAATTATTATTGCGGCGATTTTTAAATAATAATGTGTCCCGCATTAGACGACGTCCCGCAATACCCCGTTCTCCCCTGATCGAAAATATACCCAAAAAATTAAAAATCGATCGATTATTGGGACGTTTTTGTGGTATTTGACATCTTGATTTTATTATTTCGTAATTTTCCATTTCATCAAAAAAAAAAACAAGAAACCGCAAGCATTTGCAGATAACTCTATCAAAAAATTACAAAAAACTGCTGAAAAACAAGCCGTTTCAAACAAACCCCGAAAACTGCTAAAAGTTTATTAAATTTGTTCATACTTCATACAAAAACTCCAAGAATTCGCGAATTTTCATTCCGTAAAATAATTTCCATCGCCCCAATCCTATTTTCCATCACTTCCCACAACTTCCCATTTACCCCAAGGTAAACACCAACCCCATCCCCCCCTAAAATGAAACTCAGAGAGAAATCACCATAAACTCCGATCCAAAGAAAAAAACAGCCGCAACGTGACGCTTTGTTTCCTCAAATGAACACAGCCGAAAGTTGAGCCGCGTCGGATCTCGCGGATTATCGAACTTAGTCGGGGTCGAAATGCCGATAATTCGAAAGTTCGGGGATAAACTTTAGCGGTCGAACTATCTCCTAACACCAACTTCTCATTGTCGTTCCTCGAAATGAGCGCAGTTATTTCGCAAGACGAACTGACGCGGTATCAATCTTTCCGGTCCAGCTTCGCATTCGTCGGAGAATATGAAGTAACCGTCGTTGCGACGAAACCCGAAGCGATACTTCGTCGGGAGAAGGAGCTTGATAAAAGCGAGAGTACAACGGCGCAACGAGGTGAATGGATACTCGAGGAATGCGGCAAGAACTGCCGAGCCATTGAAATGCAAAGAGCGTATATTTATCTTCGCAGCATTGAATGAATGCAATACGTAGTTCCGCGTCTGACAAAAACAGCTTCGTACCACTGTCGCGGGAGCAAAATACTACAAAGTAGATTATGCCGCGATACAGCGGCCGGAATAATACATACACCATACTTGAACGGTGGATTAGGTGTGTACAGTGACTGCATTGTGCGGAGTCGATGGCAATTTACAGCGATACAGCGACTCGAAGTTTCTTACCGAAACTCGAGCGCGAATGGCATTCGAGCAAGTCGAGTATTTGCATTTAAAGCGGACCTTACCGCCGACATTGATATATCCATGTCTGTATCGCGGCTGAAATCAACTTTATTTATCGACCGAACGGCGCATCGAGAGCCCGATAAGTCATTGCGATTCGAATCTCGAGCGAGTGTTTAGATGCAAAACTTCTTCGCTGATTCCGCGCTTTTAATCACTTTCGAGGCTTATCGCGATTTCCGTCTCTTACTGTCTTTTCTAACGAGGAAAGTTCGGCGGAAACGGGATCTTTACATTTCTTGCGGGAGAATTTCGATGACGTTTTCGAAATTTGGCGCTCGACGCGCCACCTGCGGAAAAATGGCGTAGCTCCATTTTGTGTTATTCGAATTTAGGACCTAATTTTTTATTTAGATCGATTTATTTGTCATGCGTTTGTTCCTTGTGAATATCATTTTACGAAAAGTTCAGCGGAAATAAGTTTCCACGAAATGGTTAATATTTACATCGGAGCACAACATTAGTAAACGCGATGAAATTCTAACGCGCGTCAGTTGACCTTGTCAATGATAATGATTTACGATTGAAAGACTTGAACTACAATGACCAGAGTTTAAAAATGAGAAAACAACTGCGTGTTATGAAAAAAAATCAACATTTTCTCACTTTTGTCTGCTTTTTTTCGAATCGCGGTAGAATCCGGCACGCAAGTTTGCCGGTTCCTCCCTTTTTCTCTCTCTCACAAATGACGCGGACTCGAATTCACATATTTCGTTCACTACTAACCTCGAACTTATTCTGCTGCACGTCTTCATCTTCCCTCGCGTTTTGTTATTCAATTGAGCACTTTTTATTCACTACACCATTATAATTTTCACGAAATACCGCGAAACCGAAACTATTTCTGACGCGGGCCGTGACGCGGAGACACGAGCGGTCAGAACAAGATGGCGGCCATGGCGCGCTCGATCTATCGATATCGATATAGATCGAGCTCGAAACGCGCCACGAAAAGCTAAGATTTGAAATTTGGTATTTTTAATTCGAAATAATAACAACTCGACGAATATTGTTCGGAGTTTTATTGCAAAAATACATGCAATTCTTCATTTCCATGCATTATCCCAAAGAGATCGAATGGTATCGAAATCTTATGAGTAGAAGGTGTAATGTTGCAAAGTGCTCGAAACTTACGTGAAAGATTTTTAGTGCCAATTTTTGCCACCAGATGACACTTCAAAAAAACTTCAAAAAAACGCGCGTATCGGCATAATTATTTGCGTTTATAAAAAAAAACATAAATATAAACAATTTTGTTATGAACTAATATTGCATTAACTCGAAATCCGATAAATTTCACTTGAATAAATTTGTTTTAAATAAAGAAAGAAACTCCCGTAACCATTAACTTCGAGTACTAAATATTGCACTGTAAAAATGCAACTAGACACGTAAAAGCATCATAATTCCGGCTTACCACGCCGATGCTATAATTTCGTTTCGTGAATTAACATTATGCTTTTTTCCCTTTCTATTTAGCTAAATGAAATAATGCTACTTATGGTGAATTCTCTCCACTTTTATTAATTACAGAACAGCGCTGAAAAGTTGAAACCGTCGAAACAAACTTGTAATTTCACATTCCTCCATAACCCGTAAAATTACAAATGTAACGATATATTGACCTCCAAATTCACTTACCAAAAGCCTCATAACAAAAACTACACAAAAAATCGACAATACTCTACTCCGTTACTTTATCTTCCCGAAAGAAACGAGACATGAAGAGCGTCTCATTTCCTTCCTTTTTTCGAAGCCATCGGGAAATGCAAAGCGACAATTTCTCCTTCGCTTTTCGTCCGGAGCAAACTGCATACGGCGCATTATGAAAATGAAACAAGTATCGACGAGGCGCGGCATAATTTACTTGTAACTTTTGTCCCGATGCAATTTCAGCCTTCCTGTAGCAGACGTCTCAGAGCGTTGTTCCGGCAACTTCGTAATTGACTCGAAATGGAGACGAGCTTGCAAATTCCAGCGACGAAACTTTCGCACGAGACCCGAATCGTAAACATCGACGGGGTTTGCGGCAAAGCAGCTTCCCCCTCTCCGAGAAGGGTGTTCCAGGGTGACCACTCGACCTCGCTCTGGAAGTGAACAAGGCGCAGACTCTCGAGATCGTCGCACTCTGATAATCCGGACTTGCCGTGCCACGCATTAGTCACCAGATGATACGACTTTAGGGTTGACAATGGAAACGAAACCGCGACGAGTTTGCTCGCAGACGAAAACAGGAGTCACAAGTTCCGCGCCTCTCGTTTATTCGCACGATTTCCATCGCTTCCTTGGTCCTGCCGACAAAAGAAAAATTTAGAAAAAAATCGTATCGTCGATTCACTTCTGACGCGGAGGACAAAGTTTTTTCATCCCAAGTCGAATTTCGCCGAAGCGCAAAAGGATTGATTGAATATCGAGACATTGAAAAAGCTTTCAAGCTCTTTTCACGCTTCCCGGGAGGAAAGTCGACGTGTCCGAATCCAATATTCGAAATTTATTTCAGAAATAGGGCATCTTCAAAAGGCGCCTTCTCGAAACTTTTTCACCTCGTATTTACTTTGGCACTTTGACGATATGAAAAATAAAAATTGGAGAAACTCTTTTCGACGGGCACATTTCAGTTTTACAAAAATAATTTGCACCATTCATCAACGTAACTGTTTTCCCCGTTTTTTGCGTATCGAAAACGAATGAATTGAACGCAATATAATCTTTTCATATCCAGGATTAAAATCTAAATTTCAAAAATTTCATTACACGCGATACTAATCAAATCGTTCATGAAAGAATGATTGGTTCCAAGTCGCCTCCGCGGAGCTTTATGAATCCAGAAAAAGCCGCATCACGGACTGCCCAAAGGAAGACAGTAATTCATACCCTCGGATTTCGTCCTCGTCTCCGATCTCCCACGGGACGAGAAACTCGCATTACCAATAAGACTCTCTATAAGTCTGAGGTAGGCGAGCCTAAGGCGATTTCGCAGTTGACGAAGCGTCCCGGCATCAAATTCGTGGAGCAGCCTCAGTTCCTGATCGATCAGATACTCCAGTTCTCGTGAGAGGTGGCAGGAATGCCCGTCGACGAGGCGTTTCAGAGCAGCCAGCGATTCTCCCCGGGCGAAAGCGGATCATTCGGCCACCAGGGAGCGATAAAGCTGTCCATAGCACGCGGCCTCTCGAGTTCCCAGGGTGTCCATGCAAATTATTCGTCCTCCGTCATCTTTCCAAACGATGCCCCTCGACGCTCTCGACAGAACTCGGCCGAAGCGTCGCTGCTGGCTCTGCCTTCGAACCCTCGTCTCCAGGGCGCCGATTTCTCGGAGCAACTCGACTTCCTGGGACAAAAGAAGGCAGCGTCGCATCGCCAGAGTTTCGTGAAAGGAATCCCGCGTCAAACGACGCTCCTCCAAGACTCTCCATCGATCGAGCATGCTCCGAAGTGTCTTAAAATCCGACCTCTTCTGGGGCGGTTCGCCGTTTATGTTGAAAGGAAAGTCACTCGATGACGTCGTCGGGGTCCTTTGCTCCATTGAAGCATCCTGTCGGCTGCTTTGCCGCGGCCGACGTCCCGCGTTTCGACGAGTTCTGCAAACATTGAGGGAGTTTTGTATTTCGACATTGATTTTCATCGAATTATGGTCACGCTAAATTTTTTGTTTAACTACATCCGACCTGAAGCGAATGTGTCAATGAAAAAACGGAGTATAATTTTTGAAAGCTGTTAAAAATTTTACAACAGACGTGATTGGACTTTAATCACTTGGTCTCTGAATTGTAATTGGTACTGCATCAAAAACCGAATAATTCAATTAGTACAGACGTTTCCAGTTTTATCTCGGCAGGATTTGATTGCTTTTTAATCCATTTTCATTTTCCCCATAATTTATTTATTTCTTCATTATTCATAATCCCATATTCTTCGTAATTTCCAAGCATTTTTAAAGGATTTTTATCATCGAGACAGCTCAACAAAACTATTAGTTATTCACCGATATTCCGTTTCTTCGTCCGCGCTGATTAAATTGTGAGCAGGAATTAAAAATATATCCTTCAAAGTCGAGGTACGAGTCGCCTGGGTGAAATTGTCGCGCGATGTAATGGTGCAACGGGACGCGGAAAACTCGCTTTCCTTGGTCTGGCTCGAGGCATTGTGGTACTCGATGCTCTCGGCGACGTTTCTCCGTCCGCCTCGAAAAGGCTTCATTTTCCTCCAGGAAAATTACCCGAAAAAAGAGCATCGGAAGAAACAACGTACTCGACTTCCCAGATCCCAGCTTTTCAAGATTCGAAGCCCTAAAAGCTTTTTTCGATGCTCGACGTAGCAACGTGGGAAAAGAGCTCGACTCTGTAAAACGCGCGTCGATGGAATCAGCATTAAAAGTTGCGCTCTATTATATTGAGAGTGCTTCATTGTTATCAAATAGAATAAAGGAGGGTATAAAGTATTTTCACAATTACGCTTCGAAATTTCACGGTTCGATATTTATTTTATTCCGCGGCATAGAAGATTTAGCGAACCGTTAATCGGTTGAAAAATCGGGGGGGAGTGTCGAGATAAATACCGATGCGTCATTTGGCGCTTCTCAACTTTCGCGAACTTTTCTTTTATTGGCAACAACGTCGCGATTTATCGCCGAGGAATTGTCAAGTTTTTATCACGAAAGCTGTAACTTTTTTACAACTTTGTAATTTAATTAATCGCGGCCCCAACGGTAATCTTTTTCATTAGGGCGAATGGGGTGCAACTTTTCTCGCACTTCGAGTTTCATAAAATCTTCGCCGTGTATTCCCTGCGTATTTCTGCTGGTGTATTATTTCATGAATATGTAAATAATATATGAAGATTATTTTTGCGACGTCTTGGGCAGAAAATATCGAAGTTTGCATTTGCCGCCGAGAAAATTTTATTGGAAACACGAGGAAAGCTGATGAAGAAAATCGGCCGAGTCGCTAAAGTCCTACTTTTTTCTGCTTTTGAAAAATAATTTTGCAAAATTTGTGTTCAAAAATTGTTAATTGCTCATCGATGTAAACCAAATTATTAAACAAATACACAAATAATGGAACACGTAGACCATGCAATGAAGAAAACTCAAAAAAATTCAACCAATTAACAAAATACACAGACCGAATGCGATAATGAATAAATAAACTCATTGGTAATTTGCATTAAAAAACGTCCATTGTGCAAACATTTATAGATTTATTAATTTACCATTTCTTTGATCCTCGATTCAAAATTTAGCTTTGTAAACTGTTCATTCGTTAATTTGCGTACTCATTGACTTTTTATTTTGCTTTCGTATAATTGAATTGAAGATTTCATCAACTACTGTTTTTTTTTTAATGCACCGAATTACTCGTTTCGGGAAAGCGGGGAAAGTCGATGTCTCTCAAAGAAAGTTCGCATTTCCGAAACTTGCCGGAATCTTTTCGTGCTGAAAGCATCATGTCACCCGGGTAATTATGAAGAATGATAATTATTCCACTTGCAGAATTTCCAAAAGCACAATGGGCGTCGCTGCAACTTTGCCAACGGGGTATAATTCAAACATATCAGAAAAGTTGCGGAAAGAAATGAAAAGGGCGCGACGAGTGAGAGCCCCTGTTTAAAATTTCATGCGCAATAAGAGAACGGGAAAATTCTCCTCTTAAAAAGAAGTTGAAAAGTAAATCGAAATGTTTTCACTCGCGCCATTTCAGTTATAAAAAGTAATAATTTTCGAGTAATAATCAAACTTTCTGATGATAATTACAATTTAGTTCTTGAAAGGAGCAGATTATCCGAAGAAAAATTAAAACGGGCTCTTAAATTACGCGGCGAGAAAGATGCAGAAATTCGCTTCACCTTTGTTATGACAATTTTGAAAAAGCTTGATACGAAGAAAAGCACAAAGGCTCACGCGCGATCAAACGCTTTAGTAACTAGTCACGCTCGGTACTATCTGAATTCTGAAGAATTTAATCCAACGTTACTAATGGCAACGCGTTTGATCGATTGGTCAAATCATATGTACAATTCCTTCTTAAACAGCGAGGAAACAGATCGATAAATTTCAGTCCTGGCATCGAATCTCCCGGGAAATTTAATCAGCGTTTTTCAATCTTTCTCATTATGAAGTGAATTATCCAAAGCTTTTAATCCCCTGTAAAAAAAAGTAATTATAAAATACGATTCGATGTTTTCGCAATGAAAAATAAAATAAAAATGTTTGTACTTAAAAACGAGTTTCGCTGTTTCATGAGCGAGTTTTATTTTCGAGTGCACGTATTTCGAGTACAAATCGCGCAGATTTTTAACTCGATAATGCACTTCGGTTTCATCTTCTGTTAGCAATATGCAATTCCACGGAGTCCAGTCTTCACTCGCGTCGAATCGCGCCAATCGTAATAAATACACATCGTTGTTTTCGCTGATAATGGAGTGTCCGTGCCAAATATTGTTAACGAGATAATAAATGTCCGGCAATTGCATGATATACGATGCTTTTGAAAAACTATTTCGTTTTCGCTCCTCCCCGCGAATCCCGTCGAGCATCAAGACGAACGGTTCGAAATTTATGTGGCCGATATTTCTTTGCTGCAACCACAAACAATCTGAAATTATATAAACAAAACAATTTCAAAACCTTGCACAAGAATAAACAATTTTAATAATAAATAGAATTTAATCAGCGATCCGTTCCCTTTCGATTAAATATTTTATAAACGTGCGATTGCTTTAATTGCGCCCAAAAAATCGGGATGACTTGAAAACTACAATGGATAAATTTGGTTTTGTTCGCCGAGGTTTGTCAAACGGATTGACTTTTCCCCAGAAAACAGCCAATTACGAAAATTAACATTTTCCAGTCCGTCGCACATCGCTACGTCGTCGGATAATTAACTTTTAACGACGTTATCAAAAAAAGATTGTCGGGGTAAAATTGTTTGTTTCTTCGCAGGAACAAACCGCAAGAAACAGGAAAACAGTTTCGGATAAAGTTTACCGAGCTTTTTGTCCACCGAAAAGCAGCAGCGTCAAGTGCATGAAAAAGCGGAGTCAACGCGAAAAGTTCGAACGGTATTTCCCCGAGTCGAGATAAATTCCGTAAACTTTTTTAGCCCGGGAGTCGCGTAAGCCCTCGCAATTAAAGACTCGAGGAGCTTCGAACCGTCTGCTTGTCTATGTAAATGTGTGTTTTCCAGTTTAACGCTGGCCGTATTAAATAATTTAACGGACGGTTACTTTTGCAGAGCGACAGTTTCCGCGCTCTGGCGTGCATCGCAAATCTCCGCCCTGGAAGGAGCTTCTTGCAGCCCTTGCATAATGCCGTTTTCTCCTCCAACGGCCCCAGCAGTTTTTCCAACTCCTTGTTTTCCGATTCGCATCCTCGCGCGTTTCTTTCGTCGACCGCGGTCAAAAAAGCGCCTGTTCGGGAAGCCAGCTTCGATCAATCTGAAAAAGCTCCTCCGACAACCAAACTTTACCCGCGATTCTTTTCCTCAGATGTTCCATTTCCGACCATTCGGTTCCTCGACCCAATAACTCGATCTCTTGATCCAATAAATCGATCAGTTCCTCGGCGAAGCGCCATTCGTGGGTCACCAAGTAATCCTTCAACGAAACAAGGACGTGAACTCGCTCCTCGACATTTTCCTCGTCCAGTTTATCAAACATATTTTTGTACGAACGCGCCAACTGCGTTCGCAGGGTAATCATCTCGATTAATAATCCTTTGTACCCGCTCCACCGCGTGGCTTTGCAATTATTTTCTAGAAGGCTCAGGCGCTTCTTTTTCACGAGAACATTTTTCATGAATCGTCGGTGCTCGTCGATGTCCCTCAGCGATTTCGCGGTTCTCTCCAAAATTACGCAGCTCTCAATTGCGCGTTGGTGGCACTCAAAGTACCGAGACTTCAAACGACTCGTTTCCTCCAGGCTGCGATTTTTTGAGGACTCGTACAGCAGGTTTAAATCTCTTCTCGTCC
Source organism: Zelostemma sp. ZL-2020 (assembly GCA_022816865.1). Classification (NCBI taxonomy): domain Eukaryota; kingdom Metazoa; phylum Arthropoda; class Insecta; order Hymenoptera; family Platygastridae; genus Zelostemma; species Zelostemma sp. ZL-2020. The sequence goes on from JABFQM010001503.1 coordinate 9,365, forward strand.
TGGGATTGGATCTTCGAAAATCTTCCTCTTCGCGTCTCCGTCTGCAGAATAAACCGAAAATTTGAAATAAAATGTGTCCGGGGTTTTACAGTTTTCTACCTGACACGCGAAACTTTTTCTTCCTCGTGTTTTCTACAGTCGTCAATCATTTTTCGGTACATCGCCGCGCATTCTTTCATGTACTTTCGCAATTTATAAACTCTGTAAGCTCTTTGAATGATTCTCGCGTGGAAATCGAGTCTCGCCATTGTTTCGTCGTGAGATTCGTAAATATTCGTTGCCAGAACTTTATCGGTGACGCTGGGTACGTGGCAGTCATTTCTGCGTGCGAAATTTCAACCGTTATTCGGGTTTTGACAGTAGACATTTCGAGGAAAAACGTGTACCGCCACATTTGCGTAGCACGCTCGCGAAGAGATTGGGTCGCTCGTTCTTTCGTTTCGACGAATCGCATGCCTCGACTGCAAGTATCTTCCAGCGCGATTCGCTTGGGTGGAGGTCCGGTTTGAGAATCCGCGTTGTAATATTCAAGGCCGGAAATTCGGTGCCTCCAACCGCTCAAATAAGGCTTTCGCATTTCTTCGCGCTCCATTCTCGTCGCTGACATTTTATCACGTTAATTTTCTACAAATCGTGCGCACCCGCATTCGAAACTGAATTCCGTTGATTAGTTTCATTAACCTGATTATCGCGAAATTCGTTTGGCCGTGGAAAAGGAAAAACAAAAGCTATCGAACGTGGAATAAAAGCCTCGCTGTTGGCAGCGAATTAGAAACGCTCGCACGCGCCAATTTCATTCACAGAAACTTTTTAATCGAAAAACGCAGCGCGGTACTTGATTTTTCCAATTGCGTTTCAATAATTGAAAAAACGTTAACGAATTTCGGATTGCATTTCGACGCGAATTGTAACAAATGAAGAATGCGAATGCATAAAATACAAGTATTTTATTCCTCATCTGCGCGGTGCACTATTCGATATTTCCATCTTGCAATCTCAAGGTACAATCGATGGTAGTTGAAGATTACTTATCGGAAAATATTGTAATATCATTTGATTCAACGAGTTGCATTGATTACTTGTTTTCTATATATCGATAAACGTCGCGTTACACGTGTCAGGGAGCACGTTTCCACTGATTCGAGACGAGATTGGATTCAATGTAAACACGCTCTGTAAAACTAATCAACAAACTGATCTTAACGTAAGGTTTGATATTGGCTCTCACAATTCAATCATCATAAACGTTCTCGAGACATTGAAACTGCGCTGCTGCACATTCGTATGCTGTATCACATATATGTACAAGAAAAAATCTGTCGGATTGTCTGTTCTCGAAATTGCACGGTCACAGTTTTACGCGGGCGGTAATAAAAAATATTTATTGCAGATAATAATCGTAGAAACAATAAAATCGATCTATAACGTCTCTGCAAAATTTTATCGAAAAGGAAGAAAAAATTGTCATGATTGCACAGAAGATGATAAAGTTCCTTGGACGGTTGCGCGAATCACAAGAAAAACGAGAATAATTGACGACCCAGAAGAGCTCGCACTGAATGAAACTCGTAATGCGCGCAGCACAAAAACACTAGTTTGTCTTTCTCAATTGACTCAAATAAATAACTTAGCACTTGGAAAAAATCCAATGAATCCGTCGATTTAATTCTCAGCTTGTTAAATCTTGATTATCGGGAAATGGGGATGAGGCGAGAAGTCAAAAAGCGGTGGTTCCTCGGAGTTCTTCTTGTGACCGCCGGCCAACAATTTCAGTACGATGAAATTTATTTTCGTCACTTTCAGAAGATCGTTTATCTGTGAAAAAGTAATGAAGACCACAATTATCACTGATTGCAAAAACGTGTTACTCTATGAATGTTAAAATAATGAATAATTAATACTGTTCGAATGATGAATAAAAAAAATAATAATTGCAAAGTTCATTAAAAATGCATCGTTTGTTGTTTGCTTCCAACTCTGATATTTCTATTTTTGCTCCAATTATTCACTCGATTTTCCCACAACAAAGCTCGATTAATCAAGAAAATTCGATCAGCGAAAGCTTTCAACTAAGCGAACAAAGTATTTTTACAAATCTGTGCTTTTATATTTCCGTGGTGCATAATTCATCACGGTCATTTTTCAAAGCTTTATTAATTACCTCACTCACGGTATTCGTGTTCGCTGGGGAAAGAGTTAATGCGCGTTCCAGCATGTTCCTTGCATGGTGAAAATGCCTGCATCCTGCCAAGTACTGGCTAGCGCTCGTTGCATCCTCCTGAATAAATGCAAACAATTTCAATTAATCTCGTCGCTTTCAAAGTCAAACGTAAAAAAAATACTAACGTTCTTTTTGGAGTTCTGATTATCAGTCATTTCTAAAAACTCCTTGTAATGAACCGGCGGCGGTGTAAGCAGAGACGAAAATGGTAAAAGTCTGTGCTCGTATCTCACTCGTTCCGAGTCAAATTGCGTTTCGGGAAGAGGAATTTTACCGTCCAAACGAAAGCCGACCAGCGCCTAAAATTTGCATAAGCGTACATTATTGCTTCAAAAGCGCGCTCTTGCAAAAGAGCATAAAGCACAAGAAAATTGCGTTTCGAGAACCTTGTAATATCCTCCACAGATATTTTGCATTGCTTGGTACATCAATATTTCCAAGTTGTACGGTCTCGGAGCGCTTTTTTTCTTCTTGCTCTTGGCGCTTTTCTTGCCTCCTCTGCCTTTTTGTGAATCCGCGTGTATGTCCTGCTCTATCAAAAAGGAATCCGCCCTTGTGATGGCCGAAACGAGCCAACCGTATAAAAATTCATAGAGATACCAGAATATATAGTGATACTCGTGAACGGAATACAGCTCGAGCTCAAAGCCGCTTAAAAGGTACATGACCATAACGCGCAGCGTATGGTACAGGATCCACGTTCCAAAACAAGCCAAATGTGTTCTCGGCGTGTCGCTCTTCAAAGATAACGTGTGCATGTAACCGTCAACTCGTTCCGCCTGTTAAACATGTATATTTTCATTAACTCTCATCGCTAGGAAGAAAATGCCATTATTGAAAATACAAACCTCGTCCTGCAAAGCCCCGAAGTCTTCGAGCAGATGAGCCAATTTGTCTCGTTGCCTGGCTCTGTTATGACCGCTAATTTGCAAAAGTGTCCCGAAGAAATTAGCACAGTGGCTGAGGAAGTTGTCGACGTACTCTTTTGCTTGATGATTTTGTAGCAAAGTGCTCTTGGGCATCAGCGCCGGAGGCGCGATAAAGTTCCTCGCGGCGTCTCGCAGCACGTCGGCAAAGTTTTGATTTCCAAAGACGCGATTGGTGGTTGGCAGGTAAACGATTTGTAACATCGACCGCGACAATATGCACGGGCTCTGACGCGAGAATTCTAAAAAAAAGTCCTGTAACAGTAAGTTGATTTAGACACGATTTCATGGTTGGCATTGTTTCGAGGTGAAACTGCGTTCGACGCTGAAACTCACTAAAGCCGTGTGGAAACCCGAGTAATTGGTAACTCTAGTGACTATTTTGAAACGATTCAACAGTTCCTCCATGTACTCCAGAGCCTCGATTCGTGGCTTTATTTTGGTGTAACGGGGAAACGTCGGCGGCAGCAATCTTTGGTTCACCATTGGATCAAAACCCATCACGGTGGGGTGATTCGCTGAAAATCATTGACATTACAAAATTGAACGATTCCAAGTACAAACTTCAGATATGCCTACTCATTTCATCAGCCTTGGCTCCTCTATTAACAGTCTTGATCATGACTTGAATCATATCCGAACAATTGGAAAGTAGCCTTTGACAATCTGCCAAGTTTTGTTGTAGTTGTTCCTTTTTCCCCATAAGAGACAATATTTGATAAAACATTTTGGTGAACCTTATCCTCGCGTACAGAGCCAAGCCATCGTTATACTAAAATAAAAAAACAATCAGTACAAGAATTTCCATAACAATGTCCAAAATGTCAAGAGCTCGACCTCTCGTTCCGTCTCTTCGTTGACGGGTTTTATCCGACTTTTCCTATGTAATTCCTCCTCGACCTCTCGCAGCATAGAAATGGTTTTTTGCTCCGTAACGTCTTGCTGCAGTTTGTAGCCGTACATGACGCTTTGGAAATCTTCCTCCTCGAAGACCAAAGCCTTATTAATACATTCCCTAATAACTTCGATAATTTTGTAAACGGCGTAACAGAAAGTCTTCAGAGGCTTGTCGACGATTTGACTGGGCTGGTGCAAGTACAAATTCGTGAACACTGTTTGTGCCAGGCTGTGACCTTCGAGCCAGGAAACGATACACGAGTAGGTCGAGTCGATTATTCCTATGACATCCGACGGCGTCAAATCGTCTAGTTTTATAGCACCCGATTCCACAGCCTGTTGAAACGTGTAAGGCTTGTTATTCCCCCGATTACACAGCATCCCGGCGTCCATTTTTGGGTCCATCATTTCTATGGCGGACATGGCTTCGAACAGACCGAACAGGTCATCGTGCAAAAGTTCCCCTAATTCTAAATCTGAAATCAACGAGTTCAATTAGTCTTTGTTCCATGAAAAATTGGAAAATGAATGAAAATGGTTAAAAACTTGACAATTTCATCGTGGTAATGTATTAAAAATCGGAAAATCCTTCGCGTGAGTTTTGCGAAAATATTTCGAGTTGCGAAATGTCAACTTCGAACAATGAATGGGAGCGTACCTGTGATCGCATCGAAAAATTCTTTAGTGATGTCGACCCAATTGTAGGCGACCGGGTCGAACCTGAAACGAAAAAATCTCGTAAAATCGGGAATTACGGTCGTCCGATGAATTATAGGTTATCGAAGGAACCGAATGATATTTCGGCTTTCGCAAACGAATACATCGACGAAAATGGAAGATCGCGGGAAAAGAAATGTTCCGCGTTGGAATGCGGGGTGAAAAATTCAGCGTCAACTCACTGCGATTCTTTTTCATCGTTCATTTCGGAACCGTGCTCCGTCACCTGATTCTCCCCCGTCGCCATTTTCGTAAACTCGGCTGCTGTCATTCCATTCGCGACTCGAACAATTATCGTCTGCCATACATTTCACTTCCAATGTTGCCCATTGTCGAAACTAAATCAAGAAATCTCGACGCAAAGAGTAATCGTCGAGCAATTTTCGTCCATTTCCGCTCTGAAAAACATTAATTTTTCATATGTTTACGAAAGATTTTGAATTCATTTTCGGTCCCTTTTGAATGCAGTCGGCAAAAAATCAGACAAAGTGCGGCATCTCGCCGACAGATGGCTCTACTTGTCACACGTTTGAAATTCATTCATATATCATTCAAAATCAAGAAATCGCTGCTTCGGAAGAAAAATGAATGCAAAAAAAGGCACAAGTCTAATTAAATCTGTCCTTAATTGATAAATTCAAAAAAATATATAAACTCGTACTCATGTACTTATATTATCGTATTTAATGTCAATATTAACTTCCGCGTACATATTTACGCAGTTGCATTTTTATTAATTTACTTTAATGTTCAAGATGTCATATAAAAGCAGCAGATCATTTCATTGTCACATTTCATCCGTTAAATTTTCCAAGATGAATAAAGTACTTGCAATTCTATTTTTGTGCGTTTTCTTTGTCACAGTGTGCAACGCGCAGAGCAGTAAGTTACGAAAAAAATTACAATTCCCGATGCAATTTACAAACTGCTCTTCTGTTTACTTTCAGCGATTCACAGGGCAATTGAGCCAAAGTGTCCCGATAACGAGAGATATTATGATGCTTGCACGTGTACGCACCCGAGATGTAGATTATGGGTAATTTCATAACAAAATTATAAATTGAGTGTCTGGATATTATAAATTAACGGACAAATTGTCACCATATTTCAGGATTGCACCCCTGGATGTAAATGCATTCCCGGTTATAAACGAGCCATAAATGGAGCATGCGTTGCTAGTCAATAATTACGATCTTTCTCGCAAATTATGTAAATAAAAATGGATATTCAGGAAGCCATGTTTGAATTATTATAAATTATTTTCGCGAAGCGAAAAACAGTGCTGGGAAAAGTAACCCCATGTGCTTCTAGAAAGCAACGAATCATCGAATTGTTCTTTGCCTTCGTCAATAAATTACCTAATCAGGTAGAACGATGATAAAGAAAGACGGAGACCCGAACCCTTTTTATCCGTCAGCGAGCATTTTTTTCGTTTCCCGACCCGGTGAATGCTTCTACCTACACGCCCATTTTTTATTTGATTTTTGATTCTTCACGCTCTGGAAACAAATGTTTCGCGCGATTCCCAATATATCCCGATGACACATGTAGCGACAAAAGTTTTAATTTCACGGAAGGCTTTTATTGGCGTGCATTGAAATTTCTGTACGAGAAAGGGTTGGGGCGATGGAAGCAGCAGAACGCGTCCATATTTCGACTACGAGAACTCAAAATTTCTAGAAAAATGATTAGGTCCATGTTTTTTGAACAAAATGTTATCGATTTTGATGATGATTCTCACTTTTTTACAACCTTTTAAATTCGCCTAATTTTAAATTTAATCAACGCGATTGGGATTCGATTTGTTGGATGAATCGACGAGAAGATTGGCCATATCGACGCGATATTTTAACGATTCGACACAGAATGCGCTTTGAGCAAACGCGATACTTTCACGCTTTTGTACATAATTTTTCAATGAATAATCGTAATAATAAGATTGCGCAGTGCTGAAAAAGTTGGAATGATCTCAACGTACAGCACGCGCTCGAATAACATGTGGTTGAATGAATATCTCGGTATGTTTGAGCTGAACATATGCGAAGATTTACATACGTCAGTTCGGCAATAAAAATGATATACTTCCCATCATTTCGTCGATTTAATGGTTCAATGGTTACAAAACGGCAAAGATCTGATATTAAAACGACGCAGTCATCAAATCACTCAACGAAAAAATTTAAAAAACGTCTTGAAATGCAAATTTCGATCGAGATAGTGACGATCAAAATTGCAGTTATACCCAAGTTTTGCCCAATTTATTGCGAAACAACCGGTTTTCTAACTTTTCCAACAAGACTTTCAGTTTCCACATCAATGTTGTCGCGTTATCAATGGATCGAGCGACAACATATGGTCACTTTCAGATTAGAACTCGCGACTTTTCAAGGAACGTCATCGCCGGAATCGATGAAATGCGGAATAGAAAAATAAAAAAATGGTCAACAAAGATAATCGGCGTCTGATATTCAACACGGAAAATATTTGTGTTGAAAATCGGACAACGAAGCACTACGAGCTACTCAATTGTAAAATCTTAAAGCGGTGTAATCACCCTAAAAACCTCTAATCCTGTAACAAGCTAGCTTCATCTCTGCGGCACGCGTTTGGTACTAAAGAGGAGGAAATTTTAAGGGGTAGGGAAAGAAGCCCTGCTGTAGGTGCCCTGCCATGCTACTGCAGATTATGGGGTGAACTGCTCGTATGGCGTACCCCATGCATGCTGTTAGAGCCCAGTGGAGGGGACGAAATTCTTCGGGATTGGTTTGCTATATATGCTCTTAGAACCCCATGGCATATTCGCAGTACCAAATTGTGCCCCGCGTAGGTCGACGGTTTTATTCGGCTCGATGTCGCCTCGACTTTTTCACGTGTTTGTTGCCGTGTGAAACGCTGAAATGCAGCTCTAAATCAACGCGACATTGTGCAGTGTTAACCTACTTGGATAAAGAATTTTCCGTTGTTAGTTATCATTTTTCAAAGGTACGATCGCAAATTCCATTTTTTCTAAAAGCGAATCAAAAATAAAATTTCCCGAGCTATTTATTCACAATGAAAAATTGGTGGAAAATAAAATAATTTTCTGATAATCATGGTAATTGGGAATTAAATATTCATGTTGGTTTCCAGACAATTGGAATGTCGTCCGAGTACTCTTTTTGCAGCGAGGGAGGCTTCGATGAACTTTCAAACTCGTCGGACTCTGGTTTCGACGTGAGCTTCGAATCCCCGAAACACGAAATAACCGCGGACTCGCTTTTCCAACCCGGGAAAGATGAAAAACGGAAAAAATCGCGAAACACGCGTTGCAAAAGTCCTGCACAGGTAAAACCCCATTTTTCTTTTCCCGCGATTCGAATCGAAACCTTCCCAATACTTGGACATTTACCCACGATCCATGTCCGAAATTGTACCTTTGAAAAAAAAAAAAAAGAAGAAGCGTCTCGGATTCTTTGTAAGCGAGTGCACGATTTCCTGTAGCGTGAATCGCCGGGTAAACAAATTGCATAATGGCAGCAAGTGCCAATTATCCGAATAAAATGGGATGCCGATGATAAAAGGGCCTTTTCTTTGCGTCATCAGGTTCTCAAGTTGAAAAGGAATCGACGCATAAAGGCCAACGACCGCGAGCGGCACAGAATGCACACCTTGAACGACGCCTTGGAACGGCTGCGCATGGCCCTGCCCACGTTTCCGGAAGACACGAAGCTCACGAAAATCGAGACCTTGCGCTTCGCGCACAATTACATCTGGGCGCTCTCACAGAACTTGGGCAACGCCGAGGGCGGTGAAATCACGGTCAACGTCGGCAACGTGACGGTGAGCATCAGCGAAACTGGAAACACGATCACCTCCTCGACCGGAAGTTGCGCCGTCGCGGCCCAAAAAAGACTGGGCCCGGCTCACTCCGCGTTTCCGTATCCCCAGGAAAGATTCATGCCCGAGTGGCAAGAGTACGATTGCTACAGTGACACGAGTGTCAGTCCCCCGATGCAGTACCAACCCTGTTACGATCAAAGAATGTACACCCATCACGCGCAGCATCAGATTCCGACGGTCCATCACATGATTCATCACAACAACATGTATCAGTGTTTGTAAAAAGTTTTACGATGTGCGGGAATCGTCGTCGAATGATCTAAAGCATGAACGAAATGCTGAGGCGACATTGAGAACGTATTTACAAAGTTTGGAAATTTTACTTCGCGCCGGGGAATGTTGGGCGAGTTTGCTACTTTTTGAACATCGAACATAAATAATCGGGCGTGTAAAAAGAAAGTATTGCTAAAGACTATCGTTATCTACTTTGTAAGGAAAAATAGTCTATTTTGTGAGAGAATTATTGCGACCAATTTCGGGCATAGATTTTCCTTCTTTTCAATGTCAGTTCTCGTGTTCGAACAAGATTACTGGAACGATGAACGGTCATTTCACTGACCATTGCCATGTAAAGTTTGTAGTGCCTAGGTAGAACGTAATGTATAATTTTCCGCGTTTCGAAGCTGCGAAGCATTTATAAAGAACGCCTCAATCGTGCAAAAATCGCAATCACTGCAATGTTGCAATAGCATCGTGAATTTTTCGACAATTTCCCGTTGTTTTCGATGCGTCCATTTTTCGTTTTAAGGTCTTTTTTAAGCGAGAAAATAGCTTCTCTCGCTCGCGAGTTATTCTTGTGTTCCTTAATGTTCTAGTCACGAAATATCACTTCAAGATCTCAGTTCTTCGATCTCTTTGATTAACTTTTATAGTTTTAGTGAAGATTGTCAGAATGCGCCAGTGCTCTTAAGGTAATCTCATGGAATTGCTGAATCAGGGACCACATATTGTACAAAGTTTATATATTACCAATAAAACATATTTTATCGAACTTTTAGCCACCTTATTTCATTTCACATTCCATTTCCTCTTCAATTAATCGAAGTCGCTTTTCATTTTCTGAAAAACTGGAATTCATTCGCAGCCAAATACAAATAAAAGAACCGCCCAGCGACGATCCACTTTACAGGAATGAAGACCACCAAACGCGTGGCAAGACACGTGCCCTTTGTCAAAATCACGACAAAACAGATGTATCACAAATCGCGCTCGAAACGACGCTCTTCTATTGCAAGTTTAATCCGAAAGATTACGACTAGGCCATGATTTTCCGAACCGAAAATCAACGGATCGACTTTATTTTCCATTCGTAACTCGACCTGACTTGAACATTAAAAAAAAAGTTTCACAAATTCTCCCTTCTCATGGAAATACAAGAAACGTGATTCCACGGCCATCTGTTTTAATATTATGCAATAAATGCATTGCATATTAAAAGGGAAATGATCTTCCCGACAGCACAAAGAGAGTAATCAGCAAGGGTCCCTTCAACGCGGCGCAAGTGTTGGAAAAATAAATAGTTGGTCGCAGGCATTCGATCAAACGAAGAGTACCAGGGACAATACATCAAAACAACGACTGTCGGATTCAAAATTGAACGATAATATTGTCCTTCTGGTCCACCGAATTTCACTTCGCGATTTTCGTCACGAAAATTCGGTGCATAAACGCCAGCACATTCGAGAAATCTCGAAAAATGCTATGGAAATCCCGTAAATCCGGGAGAATGAATGCCCCGCGTGTGGCTGATCATGTAGATTCGTCATACCATTTAGCGCCTGATCAATAATTTCTAATACTAGGCCTATTTGCAAACAGGGAGCAAGCTGCGACGAATCCGTTAGCTCCTGCGATCGTTTCCCCAAATCTCGCCAATAATGGTAATGCTTCGATGCAACTATTATATCGACGATATATCAATGTGTACATAGCATGTCACGATCCCGAGGCAGAACATAAAGGTGTTACCTTTTGGGGGACTTTTGTACGTTTTCTCTGCAAAAGCTCCGCCTTTGTAAGTAATAAATATAAAAATCCGCGCGGAACGACGCGATTCGAAATCGCAAAAACGCATTCTGGTTTCGAATAAATGCGGTTCCCTGTTAATGACTCAAAAGTGCATCCGCGATTTGACCAACTCGGCGTTTCGAGTCGTCTCCGTCGAATGCACATATCGATCGTTCGCGTAGTTTTTATTGTGTTGGGGTGCTGGACTGTACGTTGACATACTGGTGGCTGGCATAGGTGCTCCCCTGCAGCGCTCCAGCAGGGGGAAGGTTTAGGTACCGGGTCTGAATTCGAGAAGGGGGCAGTTTTCCCGATCCGAGAAAATTCGTGAAATTACCACGACCAATCGTTGAGAACTTAATCGATGATTAATGAACGTCCATTCCCCGAATCGCCTCGTTCAGTTGACTGCGTAGCACGTAATTTTCAGAAACTAAATGTGCATCGCGTATGAAACTTGTCCAATGGAAATGTACGGGGGCTATTTTTTACGTTTCGTGATCGATCGATTCGCGGATCGCGTTTACATCGCCAACGGCGAAGAAGAGAAAATCCGGACTTGACAAACATCTTTCAGCGTCAGATTTCGGCATCTGTTTAGAGCCTGGAAGGTTTACATGTCCGTGGGGTAGCCCACGGCTTTTCATTGCAAGTTGGAAGTAGTAGGCCTTTTGTGGTAAACGAGGAACAAAGCTCTCGAAGCTTTATGCGGTACGCGCTGTGCCGCATGACGGAGCTGTATGTATAAAAAACTCGCATTG
>JABFQM010001504.1:0-20749 GCA_022816865.1 Zelostemma sp. ZL-2020
GTGATTACGATTAAAATTGAAAATTATTTTCAACTACGAGTGTTGTCTGAAACGAAAGCTTTTTATTTTGTAGAAAAAGTTAATAATAATCACGTTCTATGTATTTCTTTCACGGCCCGGTCCATTACTGGGACATCTACCTTAATTATTCCTTGATTAATGAAGATTCATTTTTCAAAATTTTAAGCATTAGTTACTTATATATTTTTTAATGTTTTTGGTATAGTTTTTTACCAAAATCATTGCCTGAAAAAGTTGGACATCGTTCCGAAAAAATGTTGAGTCTCAAATTCAATTCGAAATGTATCGAAATTTTTCCATGAAATTCCATTTTTATTAATGATAAGAATTTTTTCATAGTAAATCAACTTTTCACCAAATATTTGAGAAAAAAATCATTTAAATTGAATATTTCGTATCGTTGCTTCATCTATTGAATAAAGCTCCTTTTTTATTCCTTTATCGTCCATTGTTATTTGATTTTTGTTCTTTACTTATCTGAAAATACTTTTAAACGTTTGTCCATGTCATTTTAAATGATAGTGGAGAATTGAATCTCGGCCTATGATTGTAAGAACTCCTTATGACCGAAATCCAACTCTCCAAAATAATCAAAATACCATCTTTCATTTTAAAAAAGTTTGAAAATTCGATTGTTATTAGTCGATAAAATTATGACAAAATACTAGAATCAAAACTTCAACAGAATCCTGTTTCAGTATAAATTTTGCTAATATTTCTTTTGAAACGAAAAAATTTGATAAAAATAGATGGAAATTTTAAAACAGTTTCCCGTAATTTTGTCGCCTTCTTCATAAATAATGACCAGAAATTATTCCGACAGTCTCCTTCCCCCTCCATCGTTTCTTCATCTCCAAAGATGCCGTTTATTCTCTTTAACGAATGCATTGACACCGTTTACTCGATCATCAAGCGTTCTTATCATGGCAAAAGCACTATCGCCTTATGGAACGATGCATCTTTAATGTCGTAGAAGAACTTCTAGGGAAGACGACGAACAGGAAATGAACGGGAAACCGTTTGTACGTGCATGCCGAGTATAAATGCGCTCCTCAGAAAGCCTTTAGCTAAGAATCGACTCATTAGTATCGTCGCCACTTCGAGCTGCGTTATAGATTTCAAGCAGCTACTGTTCGTTATCACTCACCCACCCATTGTTCACAAATGCTCGAGCCCACTCGCGAATCCTCGAATGAAATTGCTAGGAAAAAACTCGCTCATTGTTGCTTTTCGCGCGCAATGAACCGAGCACAAAAGGCAATAAAGACTTTGATATTAAAGTTTGTCCTCGCGCCGCGAGATTAAAAATGCAATTTTTCCATAATGGAAAAAATGGTGAAATATCATGCACCGAATCGAGTGTTCAGCCTGTTTGTTTATACCTTTTGTAAGTCAGTCTAATAACCAGAATAGTTGGCGCGCTTTTTTACATCGATGGAAAAAAGGAGCGTTTCTCGTGCACCGACTTAACAACAATGGCTTTCGTGGATGCGGTAACCGCCGCACGAAACAAAGCAGTATAATTGGAATATTGAGTTTCGCGCAGGTCAGGAATACGTTGGTTATAGCTTCGAGAATATCGGGGCTGTAGAATGCCCGCGATACGTCGATATTCCTTTATTACAAGTATGCAATGATCCAGTAAACAATGTCTTTGCCAATTAATGAGGAAACGCTTTATTTCGATCATTCATTTTTGTTCGTCAAACAATTCTAGATGGATTAATTAGCAGATTTTCCACGCGCAATATTAAAAAGTTGAACCTGGAATAGTCGGAGATTTTTTTTATTCTGAAATTAATTGGTAAGATTCTCATGTAAAAAAATCACAATCAAATTGCAGAGGATTTAAAATTCTTGACTCGAACACAAATTCCTTGATTTTTCCAATTTTCCAGCTTGTGCAGTAAGCCGTGTACGCTTTCGTACTCGAGTACGAGCAAAAATGTAACGAGAGGTATTTCGTTCTTCCTTCATTTCGCTTTTTTCCCATTTTTCATTGCAACTTTCAAAAATATTTGCAACAATTTAATCGCGATGGGTGTATAAAAATAATAGTCTTTTTGCACCTATTCATACATCTTCGATACACTTGTGGAATGACGTGGAAAAAGACGTCATGGCAGGAAGACTCGAGCAGACTATTCTGACAAACGGCAACGACCACTCGAAATTCTTGAGATAATCGAGGGAAATTAATTCCTCGGTGTGCGTTATCCCCAACATTTACCAGGCCGGAGTATTTGCGCGATTGAGTCACGCCAACGACGCGACTTCGTTCGTTCTCAATCATTTTTGGAGCGTGTTCTATCGAAGACTCTTCGTTCTCTTCAATTAGACGAGTGAAAAACGAGTCTTTCATTCGTTCGCGAAAAGAGGGAAATAAGCGTTACACAAATTTCAGTAATTTCATTTCAATGGTCAACGGTTAAATGGGTTAAATTTAGCCAAGTGCGTGATCGAACGTTCAAGGTAAAATAACGGCGTGGAATGTTTAATTACTAGGCTCATTCAACAATTCTGGCATGGAAATTGAAGCGGAAAATTCAACGAGGACTCGAAAAAGACTGGAAAAGTTCAAGCTCCTTGCAATATTTTAGAAACGTTTCGGCCCAAGGTTTCGTCTAATTAATCGTGTGGAGCAAATATCCAAGAGACGAAAAAAAGCCCGACTCTTCTCACATCGTGTAACAAAAGATCTGCCGTGAATTATTATACGGCCTGATTCTTTGGGAACTCGGTAATAAAAGCGGCTACTTTCGAACTCGGCCAAAGAGAAAGTAACATCGGCTTCATATTCATAAAAATTCACTCCAGCCCCGTCGAGGAAAAACTTTGAGTTTATCTAATTACATGGCAACATGGTTTTCCATCGAACATCAGCTATAGCAGCTGCAGTCGTTCCGTACGAAAAAGCTATGGTTTGAAGGAGTTCGCTTGGGTCGAGATTCGCCATTTGCAATGCAAATCGTCGAATTTCCACGCGCCGCAGTCATTGTGAATTAGCAAGCGTTGGATTGCTGGAAATTCCTAAACGCTTCAATAAGTTACAATGAATGGCATTCGCGATTGATAACATTCGCAGCAGATTGAATTTCTTCCAATTTTTCCGATTTCGCCCAAATGTATTCAAACATTTCCATTGAAACGTCGTAAATCGATTTATGTAAAGTGCAAAAGTAAACTTCAAGACGGTAATTAATGTCAAATAAATTTTTCATTACGCGTAATAACAGTCCCCTGGAGCATCGAGTTGCTACTGAAAATTTCGCCACACAAAGTATCTTATACAGAAAATTAGGACAAATTATAAAAAGTTGCAGAAATTACGAAAATATGCAAAAACCTACAAAGAATGACTCAATTTCGTAATAAATTTTAATTTCGAGAAAAGACGACTCAACATTAAGAGAAACTTATCATCTTTATGTATAACAAAGCCTGGTTTTCTAGTGTTAATAGCCGGAAAACCTGGAAGCATCAGGGGATTGCCCATAGAAATTTCAGTGGCGATTCCACGTGCGTGCGTCGCACTTGAAAAACTTGAATCTCATCAAGGCTTACATCTTTTGTTCGCCTACACATGCACGTACACATATTTCACGAAGTACATACATTATTCTCAATGTGCAAACTCGCAGCAAACCTCACAAATCTCCATAGGGAAAGCCCTGATGTAGGCAAATGCGCACGAACACAATATTGTTGTACAAGGTGCATTATAATCCAATATTGCCAGCTGAGAACTATGTAGCTTTCGAAGCTTTCATTTGAGGCGTATTCTCCGTTGCGAAACTCTTGCTTCATCGTATCTCGCAGGCCTGATAACATTATTTACCGCCCGCGCGTCTTCCAAGCGAACTGCCGTTAAATTAATTACGTTTTTAATTCAATTAAAAACTTGACGCTCGAACTGCTTCAGCCGGTTCAATTGCCATGCTCGCATTTTTGCGTTAAATGTGTAAGCAGAAGCGGAACAAAAATAAGGGGCGGGGGAAAAGCCGCAGGATCGGAGTGATAAATTAGCCGAGACGGAGTCGAAGGATTAATCGTTGAACGTCCCATATCGCGTGCATTATCTTTGCATCGGTGTCCCCGAAAACTCGCGGGGTACGTAACTGCGACGACGTCACGTCCGGCCCCGATGTAGCCACAATGGGTAACGCCAAGTACGACGCGACGTTGCCCGTTGCACCAAGCGTTCCGAAACGACACATCCGTGCGGAGCACACGTGCTTCTGACAGTCCTGACGTCAGCCAATCTCGTCGAATAACGAACGCGCGGCATTGCCGCATGTAGTGCACATGTATTATGCAATGTGTTCCAGACACGAGGCGGTCTCGAGCTTTCTGGATCCTTGATAATGTTGATACTACTCTTCCTTTCTCATCGACGCTTTATTCGGAAATGATTCCCCAGGAATCGCTGGAACAAATTTAATCTCGTCGGAAAAAGAAGAAGCGCGGAAAGGCTCGTTTTCGCGCGTTTTCTATATCGAGTCGGAGAATTCAAGAGAAAATTGAGAATATTAGTTTTCTTGTCGAATATCAGCGTAATATTACGAATTGTTTTGATTGAAAATTCCAACGAGCGGGAAATACAAATGACATTTGTCCATTTCCACCGCGGTACGTCAAAAATTCCACATTTTTAGGTCATTCTTAATTAAATTTAGCTCTTGCACGAAAATCATTTGAACGGAGTCGAACAGAATCGTTTCTATTTCAGTAACATAGTCGACGAACCTGTCGTTTCGTTACATGACGCATTGTCTTAAGACAAGGATCTTATCTTGAACGATATTCGGGTCAAGTTGAATCGATCATTCGGAACCGATATTTTTCCAAAGGGAAACTCGGGAAACTAATCGGTTTCAAATTTAAACTTTGACCTTTATCCTAAATTTTCTTGCTCTTCAGTCGATTGATCGAAGTAGGCAAGTATCATTGATCAAAGATACGTTCTTCCGTGCTCGTTGATCCATTGTAATTGCTCATGCCTCTCTCATTACCGCCTCTGCTGTATCCGCAATTAGTCTTTCGTTATTAGCGCGCTTTTCCTCTGTAAAAGGGTGTCCTGGCTCGTCAAGCTCTCTCGCGTCGTCTTCACCGATGTGTCGGATTCGTTATTTATAGGTCGCGCCGGATACGAACACGTGTCTGTGTGCCACGTAACGCGCCGCAACTACGTCGTGCTCGCGAACTCTGTTCAGTTTACCGAACGTTCCATCTACCCGCGAAAGGGGCTAACGAATTTCTGATAGCTGCATTATTACGTTGCAAATGGTCGTTTTTTTGAAAGAGGATTCGTTAAATTTAAATAATCTGGCGATTTGAGCGAACTTTTTCAATTTGTAAAAACTTTAAACTTCATGCTTTAGCTATAAAAATGGCGCTGACAGTTCGAAAGGGATTAAATATTAAGAAAAACGACATCGAATAAAATGGAAGATAAAACGCGCAAACATGAATAATGAACATGTACTATGCAATGAATTACTTTTACGAACATTTTACTACCATCCAATCAATCTCGTTCGGATCGTTTTTATTGGCATTTCACTGTTATTATTTTGCGATGCGCGATAAAGTATTTCTCTCTTGTGAACAATTCGATGAAATTACGGAATTCCTCATCAATAATTCACGAAGACAGAGAGAGGTTTCTGCTTTCTTATTACTCTCTTGTTCACTTTTTCCCTTATTATCTCTGTTATCTCAATTTTTCATTTCCATTTATATATGCAACAAAAAGATAATTTAAATAATAATGTTACCGTAGTTTTTTCACATGTTTTCAAAATAATGATTAGAAATTATTATTGCAATTGTCTCAACCAAAAACGACTTCCTTTACGCATTCGTATTTGATAGGTTTCGTAAAGTCGTTATTTGACAAATGGTTTTCATTTATCGCGCGATCTTTTGTTAATTACGGCACGTATTTTACAACGAGGCAACATAATAAAGTTCGTTTTGAAATGAAACGAAATTTACTACGACTCTTTGATATTAATTTTTCCCTGTAGTTATAGCAGAAAGTTGAAACTTATACGACTCTGCGTAAATGTTTTAGTCATGAACTCTGTAAGTTCCATTCAGAAGATACGTTTTAATGATTCAATATACTACGTCACGTAACGTTTAGCTTAAGCCACAGAATCGTTTGCACTTTGTATACATTTTCATCAGTTCTGAAAAAGGCAAGTCCCAGAATTCAATGTAAATTTGGAAAATTCACGAGGAAATTTGAGGGAGATGTCGAGCGGTAAATTATCCTTGCCATAATAGCGAGCTAAGCGAGTAGTAAGAACACGCGAGCTCGAAACAAACGGCTTCCATCTCAATTGCGTAGGGTTGGCATCAAAATATGACCGGAATAAGATGTACCCAGGACGCAAATGCGCGCTTCGCGCTTCTCCGTGCCTCTTAAATTTCATTCGCGGTATTTATGTGGAGTCCCCGTGTTGCAGCTCGTCGTGCGGCTTCGATATGGTTGTAAATGGAAGCTTGGACAGGCGTGTTGCTCGGCGTGTCAATTTTGCCCTTGCGGCAGTTTCCCGAGCACCCGCGTAAATCAATTACAAAGTAATTTGTTTGATTCCCAAATTAAACGAGGAGCAATCAGTCTGATGAAATAAAGTCTGGTCAAACGAGGAACGCGGCAAATCTAGCGGGTAATTGAAAAATGGAGGACTCGGTATCGCGAATCTCGAGGAGAATTCAATTTAATCGTCGGCGGTGGCATTCTCGCCGATGGAGCGAAATCCAACGAATTACTCCGCCGATTGCGAATATGCAAATTCGTTCAGCCGCTGGAGCTTCCCGAAGCAAGATGGGTTGGGCTTGATTACGCAAGGGTATCTATGGAAAACAATTTCCCTACCTGTCGGCATCGATTTTTGCGATTTATTGGACAGATTTAATTACAAAACTTTCCGCAATGAAGACGATGAAGCGAGCAGACTTTTTCAACGCTGTTGGAAATTGTCGTTGTTTCAACTGTATAAGGAAGAGAATAGATACGGTTACCGAAATTCCGTCCTTGACTCTCAACGACATCAGTAATTTACGCTGGACTACGTTCAATCGACTCTGCCTTTAATTGAAATGTGTTGGAAGAATCGACACTCATCGAAACAAATAACTGGTACATTCTATACTCAATTGCCAAGCGTTTGATGGCGATGCACGATACCAAAAAACTGCAATTACAGTTGATTCAAACGAAACTCGATGAAATCTCTCGGGGATGCCGGTGTCTTGCATGTAATTTCAAGTTGATTTCAACTGTCGAGGCCACGCATAAAAATTGCACTTCTCGGTATCTCGAATTGATCAATAACTTTCGGATTTTTAATTATTCATTGTTTTCGATTTGGACTTTTTCATATTAATTCATGGAAAAATCAAATTCCCCCCCACGTTTCTATTCCATTTCCTCGAGGCGTCGGAAAAGTGACGTTTCGTGTTTGTTTCGGGCTTGGAATTGACGCGGTTTTAATTGAAAAGGAACGGTGCATTAACCGGACGATTTTATCGAGGTCGATCTTTTCGGGGCTGAAAAAAGTTTCGAGGGAGAGTTGGACCGTTCGAAAGCGAGTTGTTTCATGTCGAGTGTCAGGATAGAAACGACTTTATCGCCCGTCCCAATTAGATTAGTCGAATAGCTGCTGCACAGAGTCCGGTTCGAGTACGCCGCGTGACGTGACGAATAACGTATGCGCGGATTTCACAGAGGGACAGCAGCGTGCACTCGAGATTGTTCCGCGGCAGTGGAGCGGAGACGGATAGCAAAAGTCTCGCGTCGAAAGTCAAACGGCAAATTAGCCAAATATAAATTAAAGACCTTGAGGAGCGTCGGGATAAGCTAATTCGGCCGGTTGCGCGAAATTGAATTCCCAACTTAATAATTATCGTAGCTTGGCACTTTTTCTCTTCGGAACAGAAAAAAATTTCGTTCTCCATTTTCAAGGGAGAAAGTCGAAGAGAAGGCTTTTCGCGTAGCATCGTGATTCACGGTGATAGACTCGGCGAAACGTATTCCGATTTTTCTCGCGAGTCCCAGTTTATTTCGAAGCACATAACTTTGAGGATGTGGCGGCTTATCTCGAAAGTTTCCGAGAGGTAGGCGAAGTTTCATTAGTCGCTCGCAACTTTCTGATGTTCGTCGCATAATTTATATGCCTTTGGATATCGCTCTTTATCCAGAACTCGGCTTATCTCGCGAGTCCTTTAACTGGCTCTGCCAATCGTTTCTTCCGAACGCATCACAAAGTGCTTTCATTAAAATCTCGTCAAGGGCCTTTTGTAGGTACCTTAATGGGAAGTTTGAAATATCAAGAAATTTCTCTCAAACGCGTTTGTTTTAGTACCTCGAGGGAGGTGTAAAATCAAAATCAAGTTTCAGGTTATTCATTCCATTACGTAAAATGAGTTTCGGCGTAGACTCTGTAACGTACAGAAAATCACTTGTAAATTATTGACTGTCACTTGGCCCTTTTCTCGTCAAGATTAAATGGAACGTCGTGACGAGAGCTTTAAATAGTTATTCTGCGACGGGTTTCACTGACTCGCACTCCTCGGTGAGACGTAGCTCCCGCTCTCTAAAGGTAGCAGTATGAAAATTCTTAATTGTCCCGAGCATCGCTATTTCAATAATAATATTAATAAGACACTGCAAAAGCTTCGTCAAAGCTTCATTTTCTTAGAGTTTATTCAATTTTTACGAGCTTTATGCAATTTATGTTCTCTTGAATTCAGTAAAATGTTACACTAAAAACAAGCTTCTCTCATTTCATTCATATTTATTTAGATAATGAAAAAATAATTTAAAGAAAACTTGGATTTGTATTCATTTCTTTCATGAAACTATCACGAAATCTCACAATTGATGAATATCGGTCGCTTACATGATTCACATTGGATACAAATTTTGTTTAACTTTGAATTGCAATCGATGTTTATTCAAATTTTGATAGAATATTAATAATCAAACAGCCATCAATCTAAAATCAATTTCTATTCAAATTTAGTTCAAACTTTAATGTAACCTTAATATTTGTATGCGTTTATTTATTCATGTAGTTGTTAATTTTATCTCAATTATCCATGGTGAAATCCAACCATATTTTACGAAGATTTCCGACAAGCTTTTTTTTGTAATGGAATTTTGTCTTTTTCGGAAACACGAATACGAGAAGTAATATTACAACGCAATGAGCTGTAACAGTGAATTCCCGAGCGAGTAATAATGCCAGATAAATTATTTAGTCTCGCGGCCCACTGACGCTTGCCTCGTTACTTTTACACATTCGGTATTTATCTCGGGACTCTGCACTTGACGCGATAAGATGAATCGTGCCGGGACGTGCCATTTTCTGGCGAGTAATTGCAAATCAGGTACTTTCTAGGTACTTTCTAGGTACTTTGGGGCTCAGCCTCCCCTTTTCGCGTGTTCACGGGCTTCATATTCTTCTCGCGACGAGAAGCCGCCTTGGGCAGAAGTTTCTCGCGAGCTTGAGATAAATGTATTTACGAGTCACTCGCACTTGCGCACGGAAAGTTTGCAATTAAGCAACCGAGGATTATTCGCGTATACAGTCTGAAACTCAACACTCCCTTTGACCAATTAATTACTTTGCATAATTTTTGCGCAACGTTTTTCCCACTAACAAAGCAATTTTTCATCAAGTTTGCGTTGTAGGCAAACCTTTTCTAATTAAAGGCTAATTTAGTTTCCAAATAATCGGAGGAGAACGAAAATAAATGGATTAATAACGACGCGCCAGAGAGGTCTTCATGATGGCGCGTCACGTTTTGACAGGATAATTATAATATTTAGCGCTTTTGGCACATCGAATTTCTGCATGCCTGAAATTGTCGACAACGAATTCGCTTGCTGTTCTTTGAGGGATGACGATTGGCTTCGCTCCGTGTAGTTCATTCACAAGCCGCGGATGCTTGGAAAATAATATCACACGTACACCAATCAGAGTTTATGGCTCGTTGAATTCTATCAATTTGCTCTTAAAAACTCGCAAACATCTAGTTATCTTTATGAATATTCGTCGGAGTAGAAAATTTTCACGTTATACAAAAATCTGGTTCAATGAAATGTCGGCCGATGAATAGAATAAATTACTCTCGACCGAAGAGAAGCGATATTTTTCTCAACAAAAAAATGGTACGCGTTCGCTTTGCAAGATTTGCAGGAAAATAAATTTACGTTTATCAAGGGAAAAAGTAAATAAAATAAAAGGAATTTCTGCCTCTGATTCTTGAAGTAAGAAAATGAATTTGCGAAAAATATTCCGCGATGTCTCGTACCTTGAAAATCGTCGCTGGCATTGAATGGGGCAACGAGAACGGAGAAAAGCCATTATTCTACTACGTGCCTCCTCTGTCCACGTGACGGAAGTGATTAATTTTTCGAACACGCTCGTCATTAATCGCGGAGCCTCGTAAAGCCGAAAAGCCGTGGGCGACAGTGTTTCAACTCCTCAAGCCGATGTCATCTCTTTCATACGCGAAACTTTGAGCGAAAGCGGATGCGCCACCGCTGCCTCGTCGTACCGCAAAAGCGTGGCTTCTCACTCAATAGGCCTTCCTCGATACCACTTCCGTTACCACCTAGAAATTCGCTGCTGACGCGAACGACGTGTCCCTTTCAAAGAGCCGCATTCTCATTCGACGTTTTCATTCGTCCCGTCGCTGCCATTTTCAGCCGCGAAAAAAAGACGCGCATTCAGCGGGCATCCGAGCATCCGTTTCCGTCACGTTTCGCTTCTTTTATTTTGGTTTCGCTTGTCCGTCGCAATAAATTTCACTTACTCGGCCAATTATCTTTATCATCGAGGCAATTAAAGTTTCAAGCTGGGGACGCTGTGACACATGGCGACACCTGAGCGTCGTTCCTATGGATTCTTATATCAGACTCGCAAATGTACGTGCTCATTATGCCACGCGGTACGTGATGTAGACGTCAACTTTCGAAGCGAGCATAAATGCATTCGTGGCTCGTAAATGTCGACTTGATAACCCTCGAGACATGCATTTCTCCGGAATTTCAGATCCTTGCGAGGTAGTAGTTACCTGCGCGGTGGTGGTCATTCGAATAGTACGTCTTGGAAAATCCATGAAACATCAGCAGCCATGCGAACTCGTTCGTCTCGTTTGTCATCCCGACCTTTATATTCCCCATTTTCAGCAAAAATGTACAATTTTGTGTGTTGCAAAAATGGAAAAATTGCAGTGACGACGAATATTTGCCATTTTACTCTAAAATTGGAATGTTTCGGCAGAATTGTTAATCTATAAATCTGCTGCTTTATGATATTCCATTGAAGAAAGTTTCACCTTGAAAAACGATGAGTCTCTTTTTTCGATAAATCGATGTGGTATTCGTAATATAGAAGAGATGAAATTCTTTCGAATCAAATATAAAATTAAATGCTTGAACTGAAATCTTTTTTCGTGGTTGATTAAAATAGAATTTTTTGATACGATTTGGAATTTCCTTTTTTTAAAAACCTGTCAAGGAAGAGTTTTAATTTCCGCGGGTTTTAATGCAGCCTTTTTGCGCAGCGTTCCTCATCGATCATCGATCATTGTCATAATAATTTAGTTATCTTCGTTAAAGTAATTAAACTCCGAAGTTCGTGGCTGTATGCATCTAAAAGTAATGAATCGACACGCTCCATATACCTCGCGCGAATTTATGTACAAATTAAAATTGTCGCTGATTGCTTAATCTTTAACAAACATCGCGCGGGCAAATGAAAATGCAACAGGGGTAAATTTGAGTTAACCCATTTCCCGTCTCTGAATTCCAAATTAATAATTCACGAGCCTAGATATGTAATTAATTCGTCCGAAACTTTGCCACGGTTGGCTAATTTGCAAATCGAGAAAAGAAAAAGGACAAGAAATGTCGACGTTTGTCGCAGATGTTAGTCAATCAAGTTCGCCCGAGGAATGCGCGTCCGAGTTATTCTCGACGTGAACGCACCGACCCAAACGGAAAATGGAGAATATTGCCAAGTATCACTCGCCTCGGCCAATCGGTCATTGTCTACATCTAGCTTCCTCGCCCTAGAAGTCGCCCCGAAAATCTCGATAAATCGGCGTTGCCTCTGGGCGTAAATCACGATTTTTTGCTTCCTCGGTTTGTCCGAAAAACGATCGCGAACATATAAACAACTGCGTTACTCATCAATCGGACGGCGAGTCAACTGTGGGAGGTCAATTTCAAGAATATCTCCTGACCGTTGGGTACATTTGAAAGCTCGAGTCAGGTGCAGCAACGCCTACATTTAGAAGGAAAGAACAAACACGCGCAAACGTTTGCAACTTCATTTAAGAAATTCTTGCTTTGGGATCGTTAAATTATTATGCTCGCGCGGTTCCGTGCTTTAGCTTGCGTTTCGTGAAAAATGATACCTACTCGGTTCAACGACATTGTTGTTTTTGTATTCCCTCGAACGTTTTCCCGAATTGCTGCAATTTGCGTGGCGCGGTTACATTGCTCGGGAAAAGAATCCTCTCGAGTTTTACTGGCTTTTCGTTCACTCATAGACCGGCGTGACATATTGCTTCATGGGCTTTTCTTATCTTGCTTTTCGCCAATATAAACAAGAAATACTGCTGCCACAAGCAAAAGTACCCATCCATCCCGCGATCCCAAGTGAACTCCAGAGACGGTGTTTGCTCGACTACGGTCGGCTTGGGAAAGATTACATTCGCGGGTCTTCACGAAGCTACTTAGGTATCACGATATATCTACCTACTAAAACCTGCAGCTCTTCGCTCTCCACCTCTTACAACCCCGTACTTATTTCTGCAACTTTTCAATTAACGCTCTCTTCCTCTCTCGGTTCCACAACTTTTCCGTCTTGTTCAAGCCAGACAACAAGAACATTTCCAGCTCGGAAAAAGGAACATGTCACCTCGCTAATGCACTCGAATCCTTAATCCCACATTTGTCTTTATTCCCGGTATTTCCCGGTTGAAGGTAAAGAGCGCGATCGATGAGGAAAAAAAAGAGAAACGTGGCTACATATGTCCCGAGTCTTTGTCATCGTGAAATAGCGTCTTCATTTTTACCAGTTTTTTGAGAGAACAGACGGTAAGTGATTTCTCGAGAAAATATCTGTGGGTGTCAAATTGTAAGACGGATTCGATTGTCTATAGCGTTGCTTTTTTTTGTCACTCGGGAAATTCCATTTTGAAGGCTGTCGATTCTATTTCTGCCTTTTGTTGAAAATTCATCAAATTTTCGAAACGTCTAGTTTAGAACTTGGTAAATTGACTGAACTCCGTATATAATCATTATGAAAATCGGAAATTTTTTGAGAAATTAGTGTTCTCGTATCAAAAATTTGCGAAAAATGCAATACAAGAAATCAACTAGACATTTGTTTGAGCAAATCAATTGTACAATTCAAGCATCGGAGTTCGTAGTTTTATGAATTTTTGATTGAATATGAAAAAACCAAATTTTCGATTGATACACTTTTATATAACAGGCAAAAAACTCTTGGGTAATAACGGAAAAAATTGTACTTGAAAAGTTATTTGTAACTTTCTAAACAATCCAAGCTAGGACTTGCATTTTTTAAATATCTGTTATAACAGACAAAACAGTAGATATTTGACGTTTTTACTAGCCACAAGACGCGAGAATAAAAGTAGTATTGAATTTCGTTTCTGTCGTTATTACGTTTAAAGTAAATAATAGTATATTTTACATCAAAGAGATGAAGGTGGTTTTTTTACGATGAGCGTAATGGTTGCAGCACTACCATCGTAAAGAAGCGCCCAGATTATGTGTGTTTCTTAAAAAAGCGTTATTGTTCTTTCCTTTTTTATTTTAAAAATATTAAAAATATAAATGAGAAAATTTTCAGTCAACTGAACATAATGTGCTATAAAAGTTACAAATATTTCCTACTAAAATCTAGAATAACAATGAAAGTCTATCGTTAGATTCTGGGTTTGGCATTTTTTCAACAAAGTAACGTCACATCCAAACTTCAGTTTCATAAACAATAAAAAACGCTGCATAACACCTTCAAACCCATTTTTCTAGAAATCACGCCCTTGGCATTTAGTTGTGTTTCGTCGAATGCGGGAATCGAGGTTTCAAAGGTTTCAAGGATGGGACTTTCGAGAAAAAAGGAAAGAAAAGCGTGAAAGTTTTGTTCGAGGTATTTTGCTTTTTCGGCGGAAAAAGTTTTCGGTGAAAAGAGAGCAGGGAAATAGAGACACGTAAAACGTTTTTCATCTTGGTCTTGTGTACTCGCTATATAACTCGAGAGAGTCGCGCAGTTCACTTCACCACGAAATTAGCGCTTAAAGCATTTGAATAATTCAAAGAGAACAAATTCACCGAAACGTCCCTGGCTTTCATAAGGTTGCCATTGGGTTCCTTTTGCCCGCGGCGTAAATATTACAAGTACCCCGTGGATAAATTATAACGCAGAAAATAGGAGACGGAGAAAAGGACTTTTGCAATGCTAGGAATGATATCTTCTCAAAACGAATGAGGGAGACTTAATAAAGCGAATGAAAAAAGTAGCTATTCAAAACTGTTTCGAGGAGTGTAGGTATTTCATTTGGCAGGAAAAACTCGTGCGCGAATTTCAAGACTCGTATTTGTACGTCATTTCCATGCGGTAGCGCAATTTTATTAATAAATTTGAGAAATTTATTATACTGGACGTTAAATCTCCACTTCCACGGTATTTTATAATCCATCGCACGCGAAAAAAAGGGCAAAAAATCTACTTCCACTTGGCCATTTTTTTCAATGTTTTTTTTCCATTAGGATGTTATTTTTAATAACTGGCAATATTTTCCATCCCGCTGCTCCCTTATTTTTCCCCTTGCCCTTCGCTGACAAAGCTTCTGAGCTCGATAGATCGCCTACAACGGATGGAAAAAAGAAAACTCGAGCAATTTAGCGCTTACCGCGTTACCGGTGCTACGACGTAACATCAATATCACGGGAAAATGTCGATATATTCCCCAGGAAAGGGGATTTATATATGTCCTATGAGAACAATGACCGATGCACGCGAAAGAGTAGCATCGTCGTCGACGTTAACGTCATAAAAGCGAACTGCTCCATCGAACAGACGGCTGATAATAATGGCGTTTTCACACATGCCCGCGCGTTCCGTCGAACGAGTTATCGTTGCTCGTATGAAATCCTTGTCGAGACGAGCATCGAAGGCTTCGCTCGTCATCATTTCTAATTGAATCGCGCGTCCTTTCAAAATTTTTCTTTCTTTCTCTCTCTTCCCCCAATCGTTATTCCATCGTTATTCCGTTCGAGTTTTTTTGTAAGCCCAGATTTACATACATGTTTATTCGCGTAAAAATTAACGAAAAAGCCGAGCTTTATTTCAAGCGTCGTCGTCGTCGGAGGTTCATGACATTGTAAATTGTGTAGGCGAAGGGAATGAGAAAAGAGGGAAAGAAACATGCGGGGCAAAGGAGTAAGAAAAATAACGAGTGGAGAGGGCTCGCTTAAAATTGCCAAACATTTCGCCAGTCGCTAATGCTCGTTTTTCTTTTTTTTTCCAGCCGACAAAGCTTAATGTCTACAAAAACGACGCGGAAAGCTGGGACTATACCACGCCGGCACTGGGTAAGCAAACTTTTTCTCGCTCTTTCATATCCATACGTACCTTCAATTACAGTCATCACTTTTACATTCCAATACTTACTTTCCGCCGACATCTACCGATCCAAAAACTGCAAAACTGTTCCGTTATTGAGCGTTCTCAATTTTCTTTCGACAAAAGCGCTTTTCTTTTCATCCTTCTTTGTATACTGTACGCAAAGAATAAGGATGTGGAAATTTACGTTGTATTAGACGCCAATTCAGGGTTCATTCTTCGTTCTGTCAGTCTCCAGTAATTTTCCGGAGTATATGCAATATTGGAAATTGCTTTCATCGCATATCGGAGATTGGCATAAATAAAAGGTAAATCTTGAGTCGGCATGCGATATCATGTAAACGATACATCGATATAAGTAGAGTAATTTACGAAAATGGAGCAAAGGCCTGTGAATTCTTCTAATTCATCGCACGTAAATACATGCGAAAATTATTTTAGTTTTGGAAAATATAACTGCACCATTATATTCTACATTTTCCATGTGTATGTTGAGTTACATTATACTGCCGCTGCAGGAAGCAAAAAGATCCGTAACTTGAAAAAGCTCAGAATGGATATTGGTTTCTTCGATGTGTTTTCATCGTATTTTCATAAATATTTAGAAGAAAACAAATAATAATAATAATTTAATTGTAAAATGTACGTTTTATGAGATTTATGCGATTTTAACTGTTTCATTTCGTTGGCTTTCCGGTTTTATTATATTTGCTTATCCATAAAATTGAAAAAATAAGCGAGAAATTAATCAATTTTTTGTCATGTATTCGTTTTTTCATTTACTATTTAAAATTTCATACTTTACGCGCTTGGAGAAAAGTTTTGTTGAATCCCAGTCGACGAAACCTTTTTTCAAATCAAGTAAAGTTGCGGCAGTTCTAATTTATTCTATGCCATGTAGAATTGGAGTAGAAATATCTATCAATATTCTTTTTTTTTCACTACATGGCATAGAAAAATGCCATACTGGTATTATAAACAAAAACAAAAATTAGAAACCTGTAGCAAATATATATAGAAAAATGTAGAATGTAAAGTTTTATCTGAATGTAGAAATGCAATTCAAGAAGCAGTAGCATAAATTAATTTCAAAGAAGAATATTTTTTCCAATAACTTTTGAAATGGGTTCGTTTCCGCATGAAACGTATACTTTTATTGGCCCCGAAGTTGTGAATTTAATGGCACATTACAAAAAGCTTGCTTTACGACCCCGATTCTATCCGCGATTCGACGGGAAATTGGAGCTTTTATTTTATCACGCTCCGTTACGGAACAGTTTTCCGCTGCAGGCTGTGCCCGATGTTGTAAAAAACATTTCGCGAGCCTCGACACTTCGTCTTTTATACACTGATTCTAAAAGCAAGCATTCATTGTATTTTATTCACAGTTGATACAGTTGAAATGATATTCTCAGGGCAAGTGCATTTTACATTTTTCCTCTCAAAGTGTCGACGATTATACCGACGACTTGTAAATTGAAAATTGCATTACTCTTATCCGATTGGATTGGATCGAGATCGAAAAGTCAAACGTGCTGATTGATCGGTCACTCTTTGTCCCAGTTATCCGAGTTCGCCTAACGACAGGAGCAATTTTTCGATACAAGCACCGGCCGTCGCGAAAAGTTTCGATCGTGTTACTTTTATCAACTCGAGAAGCCGGAATTTGAGAAATGTCAAGTGGGAAGAAACATTTTTGCGAGGGAATATAAATCCCGTGCGGTTCGTTTCAGCGAGTTTTACGAAAATCTTCAATAGTGTTTCGCATCGCGATGACGAGATTCGCTCGTTTGTTTGCCGTTGTTTGCCGGGTTCGTTTTTCGAGCAACTAGACTCTGCCGCAGCGAATTAATCACAAGCAGCGATGCGCGATAATGCCGCATTCCACGAAGAAACTCTGTCGCGCTCCATCTATTTCTATATTTTTCCTAATTATTCTATACCCTTTTTTAAGCTATGAAATATGCAAAGCCCCGCGTATTCGGTGATTAAATTTTCATTTGATTAAAAACGGAAATTGGAATATTCATACAGTTACGAGATTTGCGGATTTAATTTCTTGCCGATTTGATAACTATTTCAAGCTTGCATTTTTGGCAATGCCAATCGATTGTACGCTTGTTACGTTTTTCGGTTATTTTTCAAAAGATATTACGCCTGGTAGAGCACATGTTCTCCGAATGTCTGATTGAATATACCGTTATACCACTGAAACTAGGAAACTGTAACCAACAGATGATACGCATGGAAAACCAACAATGGTTTTCCCAATACGCCAGACATTTTCCATGCACCTATTGAAAAATGTTCTGATGTATATTCCGGGGCGCGTACTCACGCCATTGCCGGAAGCAAAAAAGCTACGAAAGAACGTCGTATAGTCTAAAGCACAGCGGATAGTACTACCGAGCAATTTAAAGACTCGCTTGAATTACAGTTTCTCGAAAAAGGTGAAAAAAAAACATTTCCAAGTGTTGCCGTAAACGTAAACGATAAAATTCTGTGGCTTCCGTTTTTTTTTTTTCAAAATAATTAAATTATGCCGTGTTTCATATTCTTTCGATTTGAAATGTGAGGAACTTGCCAAATTGCACGTGTATGAATATTAAAAAAAACACTTGAAACCTCTCGACTTTTCGTGTGTTATACAGAAGAGGGACTTGACTAATTTTTTATCGCATTTTCAAACAACCAAATAAATGTTACAACGTTGAAATTGTGTATGCCAGGGGAGAAACTTGAAAAATGAATAGTTCAAATATTTAATTGAGCAGTTCTCTTTTTAACGTATTTACAGCTCAAAGAAATTTAAAAGTTGTTCAAAAACTATTGAAAAGAAGTTTAATCAGACCGTAATATTCAATTGGAAATGTGAAGAAATTTCTTCGTGAAATTGAATTTTTATTCATGATAACAATTTTATTATATAATTGTGAAATGCATGACAATTTCTTCCAATAATGCGATTTAAACGATTTAATTCTTATTTTCTTTATATAAAATAGATTTTACATTCGATATTCCAAAATTATAAATAACCGTTTGCACGTAAAAATGGGAGTCAAATAGTCGTTACTGGAAGTCTCAGAATTAAGACCACGGCAAAAATGGGCGATTTGAAAATAAAAGTTCACTTTGAAACGTAAATTGAACGTCAATTTAAAAATTGTTTTCGCACAATTGCAACTATAATTACGATTACGCTGCCTTCCAAAGATGATCTCGGACTGCTGCGCGAGCTGTTAATTAATTTGTCAAGGAAAGCGGCAGATAAATCGGCGGCGTTCAAACAATAGTAACAATAGACCGGAATAACGCGCGGATTTCGGTGACTCGGGGGGGAGTGTCTCGGGGCTTTCACGGGAGATTTACGCCCGAGCCAACCAGTCGGTCTCGCGTATCGGCGGGGACCCATTACGACTTGGCAGCTGCCCCCGACTCTTCCGATCATCGGCGAGCCGCGTCTTGCCAAATTTCACAGACAAATTAGCCAGCGGACGCTCTTTTCCGAAATTACGGGTAATTAAATTTTTGCCGCTCGACTCGAAAAATAATAAATTAATTTCTTGTTGCAAAGCCGGGAAATGGACGATGTAACGAGCTTAATTTAGTTTTGCGCTACGCTGGCTGGAAGATTAATTAAATTGTGTAAGAGACGGTGTTAATATGACGGACGGAATTACGTACGATTTAGATACGTCGGCATCTCATATTTTTTTGCTTTAAATACTAATAACGAGCACGCCACGAGGCTCGGAAGTTTATCTCAGATGATAATTACTGTGGTTACACGAAAACAAGGCGTTTGCACTCGCACCTCGGTCCAGGAAATTTTCGGCTAATGACACACATTAGCGATAACGCTCGCGTTCTCGCCCGTTTTTGGCGTGGAAATTTCAATGTAAACTTGATCAACGCCTTCAAAAACTGGAACGAACATTAATTCGAAGAGGCGTACTTCGTCTTACCTGTTCCGCGTTCGCGTAATATTGATTGCAGGGAAATTCCGGCAAAATTTTTTTCTGCAAAAATGTATTTGAAAGGAAAAAAAAACAAAGAATCTCGCTTCGATGAAATGAATTCATTTGATCGCGGAAAACTTGGGAAATGTGGTTCGAGATTCTCATATACCCGGAGGTTTATGATGAAATAGCGGGAAAAAAGAATCCGAAAAGAAATATCGCACGTGAAACGTTATATGCCGGTGCGGATTTTGCGGGCACGCAAAGGCTTCCAATTACCAAGCTCTCGCGGCTATTGACGACTGATCTATAATAAGCTAACCGAGATGACATTTCCGCCCCAGTGGCGAGGCCCGCTCGATAAATTATTCACTCGGGCGGTTTCTTTTCCTCCGTTTCATCAATTTAAGTTACTGTTTATCCCGTCTCTTGAGAAACTTTGAACAATTGGGTCACTTTGACTATTGAATTATTACGATACTAATTACGAGGCCAATATAGGGGCGAGATTTTTTATGGCTCAATTCGGTTGCTGTTTTTAATCTATCTTACGTTCATTGCCCTATTAAAATTGAATAATTCTTTTATGGATTTCATTTCCAAATGAAAGCAAAAACTTTGTTGAAGAATTGAACTTTTCGTTGCTTGAATATTTGTATTCTGAGTTTTTCTAAACAATTTCTACATTGAAGCGATATTACACGTTCTCGAGAAAATGCACATGTAAAATTTACATCATTACTTTTTTTCTCTGTTTTTTAATAAGTTCATTTTGTGCACATAAAAAAGTCATAAAACAGAATAGAAATTTATTAAAATTGTACTTTCAAACTATTAGATATGAAAAATTTATTCACAGGCTACAAATTTCAGACACATTTATATGCTGTGTTATTTGTGAAAAATTGAATTAATTGAAGTAATCGTCGTCGAGATCGGTACAAAAAGAAAATAAATTTTTTTTCATCCGTTTGCGTAGTACGTGTAAAATCATAAATTTTTGGATGCAAAAAAAGGCAAACATGTTCATATAGAAGCAATAAAATAATATTGAAAAATTGTCCCACCGTCATAGGCTCATCC